>JBBPPX010000077.1:0-92778 GCA_038092235.1 Leccinum boreale
TGGATAGAAAAAATAACATCAGTGTTGCCCAGACTGAACTAGCCGCTTCGCCAGTTATACTAATTACACACCATTACTAATATTTTCTAGTACACTAAATGTACCCATGCCTGTTGTGTTACCCAAGGAGGACAGTGGCCTCGTTCAGATCCGCTAGATCCCCAAGCCGCTTGTACCGATCGGATAGACATGTTGCAACGCTGCAAAGGTAAAATGAACGTTTTGGGTGCCTTGCAGGGGAGACGTCGAGTGCTTCACGCCCAAGGACCACGGCCTTGTTCAGGTCCGCCATTTGCCCAAGCCACCTGTACTGATTGGAGAGATATGCTGCAACACTGCTCAGATACATCGGACGATCTGGATGGCCAGGCGGAGAAACTTCTAGTGCTTGTTCCCCGAGGACGATGGCCTCGTCGAGGTCTACTATCTCCCCAAGTTTTTGATACCGATAAAAGAGACAATTCGCAACGACGTTCAAAGTAATTGCACGGGCTGTGTGCCCTGGAAGGCGGAGGTCAAGTGCTTGTCTCCCAAGGACGATGGCCTCGCTCAGGTCCGCTATTTCGCCTTGCCGCTGGTACCGGTTGGAGAGACATGTTGCAACGCTGTTCAAATACACCGAGTGATGTGGGCGCCATAGCGGGGAAATGTCGAGCGCTTTCTGTGCGATGATGATGGCCTCCTGCAGGTCGGACATTTCCCCAAACCGCTCCGATCGGAGAGATAGATTGCAAGGCTGTTCAAATACACCAAGCGATTCGGGCAGGCATCTAACACTTGTCTCCCAAGAACGATGGCCTCGTTTAGGTCTGTCGTTTCCCCAAGCTGCTTGTACCGATGAAAGAGATGTATGGCAACACTATCCAGGTACACCGAATGACTTGGATGTCCAGATGGGGAGATGTCGAGCGCTTGCTGCGCGAGGATGATGGCCTCTTCGAGGTCTGACATTTCCCCAAGCCGCTTGTACCGATCAAAGAGAAATGTTGCAACGCTATTCAGGTACACCGAGCGACTTGGGTGTCCAGGTGGGGACATGTCAAGCGCTTGCTGCGCGAGGACGATGGCCTCGTCGAGGTCCGTCATCTCCCCAAGCCACGTGTACCGATCAGAGAGATATGATGCAACGTTGTTCAAATACATAGTGGTTCTGTGGCGGACAAAGGGCAAGCGCTTGTTTGCCAAGGACGATGGCCTCGTTAAGATCCGTCATTTCTCCCATTGATTGGTACCGAATGGAGTAGCGGTTTGCGGCATTGTTCAAAAACATCGAACGGTGAGGGTGCCCTGACGGGCAAAGGTCAAGCGCTTGTCGCCCGAGGTCGATGGCCTTGTTGAGGTTTGTTATTGTCCTGGCAAGCTGCTTGCATCTGCGATCGGATGCTTGAACTGCATAGAAATGTGGCTCAATGAATGCTCTGAGATGGGAGAAACCTTCTCACTTTCAAGCATTGGCAAGACAACAACTTCAAGGAGAGACATCGAGCCTGAGGGCCATTGGTAGCGGCGCCGCCTCAAACAGTGACCCCGAATCAGGATGGTTCGCATCAGTCGCAACACATGAATATCACAGATAGGCATAGTGAAAAGGTATGTGGTGTTCGGATGTGCATATATTCACCTTTTCGAATGTCTAGAAGCACAAACCCAACAACGCAGACACGGACACGGACATTGAGGTATCTGAAATTTCTCTCAAACCAATCATCTAAAATTATGCTCAAGGTAGACCTAACACCGTATGTCATCTGGGGATTAATCCGCTTCCTGACACAATAATGCTGTTAATGACTGTGGTGTGTATAGAAATGGGGCTTTATCACAAGTGAAAGCCCGCAGAAACTCAAACAGTGTGATCGAGAATGCGAAAGCGTAGAAGAAAACAAGGAGCGGAGTGGCAGCACGACCAGAGGTGAAGAGATCCAGAAAAAAGACCATCGGAACGTGACGTTGAGCGCACCCTGTCGACGCGTCTTGCCTCGTCATACCGCCTCCTCTTTCCCCTCGAATATGAACGGGCTCTGAGCCCGAGTGGGATGATTCTCGTGGCTACCCACGGGAATCGTCATGTACGACGGCGAGCTCTGGTCGAAATCATTGTCGACCTTGCTCTCGGTCAGCTTGCTCACGTGGACCTGCAGTGCCCGCCTTCGCTCCGCGCTATCAGTGTTCTGCGAGGTCGAATATCCGAGCGGTATGCTGCTCGCCGTGAACGATGTCGTCGAGTGTTTGGAGATCCCAACGCGGATGATGACCATGTAGAATGTGATGGAGATGATGGGCGGGACCTGGCAGCAAGCGATAACATGTCAGCGGAACTCGTCACATATAGCCAGAGAGGACAGGACAACTGACCATGTCTAGAATCACGTATTGACCATTGGTTTTACTCACGAAGCAGACAAGCCCGACCAAAACAGCCAAGGAATAAATCATGCCCGCGTCCAGGATGATGTGTAGAATGGGTCGCAATTGGGACTGTCTGTGGACACGCAGACTTTGGGATTTGTGGTCGATATACCAGATACGGATAGCCAGCAGAACTGGTGTTCGGGGGAAGATAAAAAAAGTTCAGAATCCTTCCTCGGGATTCGCCGAGGGGTACGTACAAGTGGTGAATAGATTGGTTGTCAACGCCATCGCCCAGAAACCTGTGATCCATTGCGAGAGCGTTCCATTGAAGAGCGCCGCGGACTGCGTTGCCAAATACGGGCTTGCGATTCCGGTCACTTTGGTAAACCTCGTCAATGATTTCGGTCCTCTGGAAACACGAGTTTTAACATACCAGCGAGACCGCACCAAAGTAGCACAGGCAGAATCATGACAAACTTGGATTGCCATACGGCATAACAGCGGTAAATCTGTGCAATTTAAACCATCAAAAACTTATCGTCTCGGCAGAAATGAGGCTTACCACAACGCCATCTCCAATCAGCGTCTGTGCGACGTACACGAATATCTTGGCCACGAACGTCCATTGCGAAGGGTCCGCGAAGAACGCAACGGGTCCCCCAGGATAGGTATCCCGCAAAAGTATCAAACCATACATGACCCTTACGATGTGGATCACGAGATGCTGTATACGCACAAGTTGTCAACCTCTGCCCGATATTTGTCCGGGGATAAACATAATGAACGCGCACCGTTGTACTAAGCAACAACAACGCACATGCTATCGTGACCATTGTATAGTTCACACGACTAGTGGTCCGCTGAACGAACAGGACCCATATGGTTCCTCCGAACATCAAGAGTGAGAAACCTGATGCCAAAATGGTTCAATACGCCATGCTTGTGATCGATCGATTAGCCTTGCCATAGAGAAGAGATTCTAATAGCACTGATAGCAGCTCTGCTTTGTCCAAAGGTATACCGCCGTTCGCCATTTTGAAGGAGTGTACCGAAAAGACGACCGGGAACGAGAGGACCACGAGTGAGGGGGAGATGGGGAAGGAAAGAGGTGACCGAAGAAAGGCGAGGAAAGGCGAGAGAGCGCAGTACCCGTTCAAACATATACGCTCCCCCACTTTTTGTATCCACGTTGAACGACCCATGGGACACCCGTTGAGCCTCGTCTGGGAAAGGCGGCTGATATCTACAGCCACGATGACGGAAGCGTGAGTCCATATCAGTTGTCAAGTTGCTGCAATACCACTATCTGATAGATTCATTGCAAGGCGACCACTGTGCGTTCGCTGGTTCAGTATCACCATCCAACCCACAAACAGGCGGGGGTCCAATCTGGTTCGTCTCGTGTGCAAAGAAGACAGAACATTTAGCATTCGATCGGCCGGATAACTTCCAGGAAAACTTGAGTGGATAAATGTCTCTAGCATGCTTCAGTTTTGCTCACCACTTGCAGAAAGAAATAAAGTAGTCGGCTAGTGGTGAGCGTGAGGACTCGGAGCAAGTGGTGACATGACGTGAGAGATGATGCCGTCAGACGAGATGGACTGTCCAGTGACTTCGGTCTGACTTCAACCCGCGGCTGCATTTTGTGAGCCTCTCTTTCACCAAGTACATACTGCAAATTAAATCTGACTGGTAGCCGCCACAGTGCCACCACTTACTAGTGGTAAAGAAAGTCACGTCTGGCACTGTCGCCTGGGGCCCTCGGAGGCGAACACCGTTGTGCACACCTGCGTGAGATGACAGGAACCCGTTCGTGTGGATCCAACCTTTTTGCTGTCTTCAAGCTGGAGATCGAGGACACACATTTTTCCAGCATCAAATGCCTCTGTGGGTATACCCTCGAATGATCCATACTACTGGCGCACGGAGTTCACTTTCATTCGCGGGAGCCCCGAGCATGTGGGAGAGTCACGGAAGTGCCACATTTCTTGCAAGTAATATGATTGAAGACAGATGGAACGCCACCAGTTTCACCTCACCTCATGCACGGCGCGTGAGCTGAATCTTTCATTGATCCTTCACTGAGACCACGGTGCTCACATTAGTTCAGACCTATCCGCTCCGGCTTCTGTTCCATGATGAAACCCTCTCGTTCTGCTTTCCCCGGCTGCCGGACTTGGTGGACACGCTTTTCCATCTTTCGTCACTTGTTTCGTTCATTCCGCTTTTTCCTGGTCCGTCCTTCTTTCCCTAGTACTGAGTATACTCATATGTGACCCTGCGACCTCCGCGGCACTTTTATGCCACTTCAACTCCTTCCGCGTTCCCCAGCTCTATCGCCGACCCTCGTAGCTTGGCAGCGCTGCCACTCGGAGCGGAGTGCTCGTTTTCGGGACATATCATCCGGGTTTCTCAGTGTGGTAGCACGCGGACCGAGATGGGCTATCAACCATCTTTTTTGTCGGCTGCCATCATTTTTTTTTTGCAGGGATGACTGCGCGGAGTGCCGGTCCGGGATGCCAAACAGCACAAAGGCAGGCACGCCCGTCCATCGAAAGTCACCTCTTCTCCTTCTCCACTGAAAGCTCTGCCTACCGTCTCAACGATTTCTCCGGACTACACCATATTCCCATGCCGAGGTCTTCACTCCTGGAATTGGGCTCAACGAGCGAATAGCCTGTGATGTGAGATAACTTTCGCACTGCACCGGCGGAGCGTGCCTGGGCATAGTACAAGCGTGACGATCGTGCGTCTATTTTTTCAACCTGATTGCTTCGTTCTCCCGCATGTGACTTTTTGATGGCTATCTCAACGAGTTCCGGGGAATCGAGCACGTAGTATGACCTGTTATCGCTGGGCAGACCCTTGTGTATACAGGAACAGAACCAATCGGGAGAATTGACGTGGTATCCCAAGCGTCTTTCTAACATGTTGGTTTTTCAATCCCAGGTACGCCCGTCTGCCCGCGTACATGCTTGGCGCTTTATCTCCCTCCCGTTGTCGATCCCCGTCTCCCACTCAATCTACCGAACTCACCAAGGTGCCTTTCTGATCTGAGAACTCAACAGCAACAGGGCACACTCTTCGGTGATTGCCGAATTACCCGGATCGTCAGGGCAGGTTTCCAATGGTCCAAGAGGCAGATAGGCGAACAGAATCAGGGCGCGATGTGCCAAGTGTTTTACTCGCCCGTTGGGCGTGGGGCAAGCTCGGAAGAAAAGGTGAGTACTTGGGATGACACCGTTTAGATTGGGTGAGTTGTCTTTCTCTAAGCAGGGGGTCGTGTATTTGTAAAACAATGTGTTCAATTTACAGCCCATCGAGGAAGTCCTCAGAGGCCACTCGTGCAGAACTTGGCCTCGAAGGCTGAAGGTCGTCGATTCATCGAGCTATTTTGAGTTGGAGGTTGGCACTTCAGCGTCCTCCTGGCACCGTTTGATGTTCTTATCCTCGATCGCCATGACACAGAGCAGTATAAATATCCAATGTTCACTTAAACATTTGGTCTAAAGATGTTGACAGTACAGCTGTTGAAATTTGATGGGGAAAGAGTCGATTTTAAAGCTTCGCCTCACTGAGACTATGTCTTAGTCTATCAAGTTGGCAAGCACCCGGTAAGGTAACATTCCTTCATGATCGAAGCATTCGGTGTTCGAGCGAAGAGGAAACCGTACTTTTGTTCCGTGGAAAGTTACCGCTGAAAAGCTTGATAGAGTGTAGGTGCATGCAGTCGCCGTCCTAGGTTCAGTTTGCTTATATGCGCTCTAGCTTCGTGTCTCACCCTTTCGATAAACCCCACCAGAATCACATAAATTCATCCTGTCGCCTGAACACCTCTCCTCCGCAGTCTGGATGCAGACACTGCACTTCAATGCGTGTAATAAAGCAGGCCAGTACTACCTACAGACTAACATAACTTAAGGTGGGTCAACGCCACTGTCGACTCCACATCACGATTGTGCAGCTTGGTTCGGTGCGTGCTGCCAAAGTGCGGCCCTTCCAACATCACGTTCATCGTGTTTGCCGACCCTGGACTCGTCACAGGGCCTTTTATGCCCTTGTGGCGTCGTCCTAGGACCGGTGGATACATCCTATCCCGTGATGCGTTTGTTGAACGCCGTTATCTTTTCTTTGCTTGCCTGGATCCAATATATCTACCGATTCGGATGTCACATTCGGACGCCTTTCCACCGATCCGAGTCGCATATATACCAGCTTAATCAGACACTACCCGATGGGCTCGCGGTGTCGCTTGAGATACGCGTTTGACATGCCAATGACACAAATACACTCCACGTCGCGAATGCGCAAGACCTCGTCGATGTTGCATGGATCCGCTAACTTGGAAATAGTGGCGATGACTAATCCGAAATGGAGGGTCTGTGCGCAGGTTACTCGGGTGATGGCACAACCCAGCGGCCAAGGGAGGGCTTCTCCACCTCGGACTCAATATAGAATGGGGTAGGCCCCTGCCATGCGTGTTCTGGATCCGAGTTTCTGCGCACAGACCCAGGGCCTCTCAGTCGCCCATAAAAAATCTCGTCACCCAAACGTCCACCCAACACCCCCCCACCTTCTTAATTTTCTTTGCATCCATACTGCACCATGGCTGAAACATCGATGGAAACTGGCGCTAACGCACCCCGTCGATCAACCCGGATCTCATCTCAAGCGAGGCCTGAGGCGCCTGTGAAAAAGGCGCGAAAGGGGGCCTCGTCCGCTACCGCCAACGGCGCTGCCAAGTCGGCCAAGGGGTCCACGCGAAAGCGGCCCTTGAAAGAGGGCCAAGAAGGGGGCCACGAAGACGTTGACGCTGAACGAGAGCAGGACGCAAAAAAGGTCTGTTTCATGTATCCAACGCGTGCGTCGATTCGAGGTCGTTGACTCTGTCTATCACCATTTTCAATTTCCTTTGTCCGAAAAAATCGATTTTATGTTCTTGGAACAAATGTATACAATGAATGGATAGGCAAAGCCTTCCAGTGCGAAGGAGGCGCAAGTCGTGGCCGATTCAGAAGCTGAAGGGCACTCCGCGAACGCGGAATCTTCCGCTGCGCCCAAGGACATCGATCTCGGAGAGATCCTTCCATCGCTCGTTATTCAGAACGAACAGGGCGAGGACGTCGATACGGCATCGTTGACCGTAGATGAAGGCGTCGTGCTCTTCCTTGTCCCAAAAGCCGATACGCGTGAGCATCTCGTTCGCGCCTTGATGCACGGATGTGTTGACGTCTCCTGTGCAATGCGATGCTCGTGGTGTAACATCTGGGTGTGCAGCCGGCTGCACTACGCAGGCATGCGGTTTCAGGGACGTTTGGCAAGAATTCGGGGCGCTCAACTACGGCGTTTACTGCCTCAGCGCAGATTCCCCCGTCGCACAAACAAAATGGCAGACAAAGGTGAGCGCTAGTGATCTCGATCATTCGATTTGCTCTCATGGACCATCTTTGCACGCAGAAACAACTGCCATATCAACTGTTATCGGATCCTCAGAGGAGGCTCATAGGCGTGCTCGGCGCCGCTGATGGTAACAGGACCAAGCGAAGTCACTTTGTGATCGAGAAGGGGGGCAAGCTGCTCGATAAGAAGGTGCCCGTCAAACCTGTGGATAGGTACGTTACTCCGTTCGCTCCGTCTCAGTTTCAATTGCTGACTTCTCTCGATATGATGCAGCCCGCGGTTAGCACTTGAGTTTATCAAAGGACTCGGAAATTGAGGTTGTGTGCGTGATATGATGTTCATGACCGTATTTCAGCTTATATAGTAGTATGTTTCATCTTGTACTGAGGCTCAATTCGACACATTCTCATCATGTATGTGTGGTCAAAGTTTATGTGTCTTTGTTTGTCCCTACACCTTGCCCTGTGTTAGTTTGAAGTTTGTCGTGCAGTCACCGTCCCAGTCTGTTCATAATTCCCATTTCAGGACTTGCTGTGGCCGCACAATGAACACCAGTGATGTGGCGTAGTCAGGCTGTGTTGGGTGTACTTGGCTGATTGCAAGGCACGCTCGAAAGACTATTAGTGCCGGTGCAATCAGTGTATATATGTATGCACTCTGGTGCCTCGCACCACGCCCATTTTTGTTGGTAAACCTCACCATTTCCCCACCGCATTTCGTTCCTGTGCACCTCTCCCTCTAGTTTTGATCATGACTGAAGATGATTTCGCTCACGCTCCTCCCATGCAGCTACCACCTCATGGTACCCGGAAGCGAAGGAGGAATTTCGAAAACCAATCCGAGGTGAGGGTTGGGGGTGAAGTCGAGCGTATGCTAATTACGCGTAAGTTCTATGCCGTGAGATTAAGCGTTCTTTGACATCAGCACTAGACATCCGTGCAACCAACGTTGTTTCCAGACTGAGGCGTATCCCTATCAGTTTCTACGTCTTGGTCGAAAGCGAAACAGCGTCGCAGCGGACGTCAAACAAGCTAGCGTCGGTTATCCGGGATGTGATCGAATGGGAAGAGGAGATCTTGTTGTGAGTCATCATTATTTTGGTGTTCTCGCTATTTTCCTGATTTCACGCGAAAGACCCTCCGATCTGTTATCAAGGATATCCTTTACAGTGTTTGCGTCGTTCGAGTTGGGTCCAACGTTGGGAAGCGGAGAAATGCTATTCCAGGTCAAAGTATCGCTTGGCGAGTTGCTTGAGCGCAACGGACAACTCGAATGTCAGTAACAGCAAATCCTTAATCTCCATCATCTCACAACTCTCATTCTCATAGCTATCCGATCCTGGGAATCAGACGACGGGAAGACTCGTTATTTACGTTCATCTTTGGACATCAATATCGAGCGGCAGGCTCGTATTGAATGCGAATTCGCAAGGGCTTCTTTTGTGAGCCGATGTCATTGGCTTGATTTCAATCGCAAGCTCATGTATGTGTTAGCAGCCAGTAGAGTCAGAAGAGACACGCCAACTAGGCGAGTTTACGGATGCGGGACAGCGAGCGCTCGCTCGTTACCGCGAACGTGAGGAGGAACAGGATCTTGACGAATCTATCCAACACTTCCAAGACGCTGCGAAATCATGTCCGCTCAACAACCCCAATCGTGACATCGTCATGTTCAACCTAGCCACCGCCAAACTGATGCAATGCATGACGAACGAAGATCCCCATGAGCTCGATGTTGCGATCAATTTGTGTCGTGACGTACTTGATCTTCGCCCTCGTGGTCATCCACATCATCCGTTCGCGCTACTCGATCTTGGAATAGCCCTTCTAGCTCGCTTTCAAAGGGGAGGCGCCGAAGTAGACGAGGAAGAGGGTAGAGACCTCCTCTCTAAAGTGTTGGATGCCGTCCCGACGGATAGCTACGCATATCATGCGGCCTTTCTTGCGTTCCGCAGCGCAGCGAAGCCCGAGTTATTGCAGTCGATAAGAGACTCCGGAGGCATGGAGGATGACCTCGACGAAGACGACGAAGATAAAGACGAAGACGAAAAAGTTGAAAGACTGGATGCTATCTTGCAATGGATATTCAGTCCAGACTCTAGCAGCCATAATCTACTTGATCACCTCGGAATCCTATTCTGCGTTCAGCTCGACCACCTTGTCGAATTCGTCGGTCTGGAGGAGCAAATTTGCATACTGGAGGCCGTGGTACAATCCACCTCAGACAGCCACCCAGACAAGCCTTCATGGCTTAGCACCCTTTGCAAGCTGTTCTCTGCTCGCTACGAGCTTACCGAAAACAGATCGGATTTGGATCAGGCGGTGTTGATGGCTGAGGAAGCCGTGATGCTCACACCCGATGATCAACCAATGGACAAGGCCGGATGGCTCAGCAATCTCGGCAGCTCGTTGCTGACTCGCTACGAGCACTTTGGAAATGTCGCAGACCTGAACAAGTCGATATCATCGTATGAAAAAGTAGTGGGGCTCACGCCTGATGATAATCAATATAAGCCTAGATGGCTGAATGCTCTCGGTGACTCGTTATATACTCGGCATGCAGGTTTCGGGGATCTTGGTGACTTGGAGGGAGCGATATCGAGGCACGAGGATGCACTGCGACTAGCCAACGACGGTCATCCAGATAAATTCAGATCTCTGAACAGTCTTGCTAAGTCGTCATTCGTTCGCTACAAGCGCCTCGGGAAGATCGACGACCTGAGGAAGTCCATATCACTGAACGAGGAGGCATTGGAGCTCGTTAATGACCATGCGGACAAGCCCATGTTGCTAAACGAGCTCGGCTGGTCGTTGTTGGCTCGCTACGAACGTTTCGGGGGCCTCTTGAACAAGGAGAACTTATCTGACTTGGAGAGAGCAATATCAGTAGGAGAGGAAGCCGTACGACTTACCCTTGACGACGATTCAAACAAACCCATACGACTAAACAACCTCGGTGATTCGCTGCTGACTCAATACAAGCGTTTCGGAGAGATTGACAACCTGAAAAGGTCGATAGCGTTGCGCGAGGAGGCAGTGCAACTCACGCTTGACAGTGACAGTAATCCAAACAAGTCTATGCAACTCAACAACCTCGGTCTCTCGTTGTGGGCTCGTTTCCAGCGCTTCGGAGATGTTGCCGACCTGCGAAAGGTGATATCGTTGCACGAGGATGCAGTGCGACTCGCGCCCAACAGCCATCCAGACAAGGCTCTGCTGCTGGATGGTCTCGGCAACTCGTTGTTGACCCGCCACGAGCGCTTTGGGGATGTCGCTGACTTGCAGAAGTCGATCTTGGTATTGGAGGACGCGGTGCGGCTCACGCACGACGATGACCCGCACAAGCCTGCGTGGCTGAACAACCTCGGAAATGCGTTGTCGGTGCGCTACGAGAGCTTCGGGGACCTCAACGACCTGGAGAGGGTAATATCGGTACATGTGGATGCCGTTCGCTTCACGCCTGACGAACACGTGGACAAGCCTGTACTCGTGAACAACCTCGCCAACGTGTTCGCCATCCGCTATGAACGCTTCGGGGAGCAGGCGGACCTAGAGAAGTCGATATCGATGCACAAGGAGGCGTTGCGGCTCGCTCCCGAGGGACATCCGTACAAGCCTGGGTGGCTGAACGACCTCGGCGTCTCGCTGTTCAAGCTTTTCGAGCGCACTGCAGAGGTTGCCGACTTGGGCGAGTCAATATTGATGCACGAAGAGGCGGTGCATCTCACTACTGATGATCACCCGGACAAACCTGGATCACTAAACAACCTCGAAAGCTCGCTGTTCATGCGGTTCCAGCGCCTTGGAGGCATCGATGACCTGGAAAGATCAATATCGGTCACTGAAGCGGGAATGGGTCTTGTTGCCAATGCGGATGGTCATCCAGACAAGCCGCTGTGTCTGTACACCCTCGCTCGTTCACTCTTTATACGTTTCAAACGCTCTGGAATTGACCCATCAAGCTCTGATCTTCAGAAAGCTATAACATATTCCTCTCAAGCAGCCTGTTTCCCTACGAGTCCTTCCGTCGACCGTTTCCGAGCATCCCGACTCTGGATCGAGTGCGTTCACTCTCTAGAAGACGAAGGGTCTCTCCTGGATGCATACACAGTCGCTGTCCATCTTTTGCCACAGTTGGCGTGGATAGGATTACCTCTTCACGACCGCTACCATCAGCTTCTCCGAGCTGCGGACATAGCTTGTGACGCTGCTGCAACTGCTCTCAAAGCCAACATGCCCGAACGGGCGATCAAATGGCTCGAGCAGGGCCGCTCCGTCGTGTGGAACCAGCTCTCACAGCTTCGCAGTCCCGTTGACAAGCTCCGTGTCGCACACCCAGAGCTCTCTGCACAGTTTGAGCGCATATCGCGTCAACTGGAACGTGCTACCGGTAGTAGGGACAGGGCGACGACCAAGCAGGTTACTAGAGGTGCGAACGCGATTAGCGAGTCGTTGGAAAAGCAAGTTGAGCAACGTCATGCATTCGCCATCACGCGGGAGAGCCTTATCGCACAGATCCGCGCTCTCCCTGACTTTGAGCGCTTCTTACTGCCAAAGACGATCGATCAGCTCGCTCCGTTCACACACTCTGGCCCGGTCGTCTTTCTCAACGCCAGCAAATACGGATGCGATGCATTGGTTGTTTTGGCTGGCTCTGAACGTAGGGTCGTCCACGTTCCGCTTTCGAAGGTCAGCTATTCTGCAGTCAAGAATATGCAGGTGCGGTTGAGAAAGATGCTCCGAATAAACGGCCGTGTCATTTCGGGGGATGGGCCTGACCTCCAAGCTGCCAGAGAAGGAATGGCAATATCCACAGATAATATTAATAAACCAAGTACAGGACTCGAGAATATGACTCCTAATCAGTTGTTTGAATATGTCCTACGATACCTGTGGGACAAGGTTCGTTTGCCCGGTTCTCGACGCCCTCAGATTCTCGGTATGTGATTATCCTATTTCCAAAAAATTGTAGTTTAACTAATAGACCATCATTGTCAGGTGCCGGGTTCTAAGCTCCCTCGCATCTTCTGGTGCCCAACAGGCCCGTTTACATTTCTTCCTATCCATGCAGCAGGTCATTATGGTCCTGCCAACCAGGGGCCTAGACTCTCGGAATTTGCCGTCTCCTCCTACATTCCCAGCATCAGCGCGCTCGAGCTGCCACCGCCAGCAGAAGACTCCAAATCAACAACGACTCCACCTACAGCCTCGACCCGCATCCGCCTACTGGGTGTTCGCCAGCCGAGCACGGACGGCGCGAATCACCTGTACGGCGTCGAAGAAGAGATGGATGTGATCAAGGACCTGTCTTCTCGCTCACCGTTTATCGCCTTCGAGGAAGCGGACGGGACCGTCGAGGACGTGCTGAATAAGTTACGGCGGTCGGACTGGGTGCACTTTGCGTGCCACGGTGTGGAGGACCGCGCAGACCCGCTGGAGAGCGGGCTGTTGCTTGCGCACAAGAGGCGGCTTCGGGTTTCGGATATTGTTGGCGTGGGAGTCGAAAGGTCGTCGTTGTCGCGCGAACTGGATCGGTCCTCTGGCGGGAGTTTCGCATTCCTTTCGGCGTGCCAGACGGCGACGGGGGACGAGCAGCTGACAGAAGAGTCTGTGCATGTTGCTGCGGGGATGCTTCTCGCAGGGTACGGGAGCATCGTTGCGACGATGTGGTCGATCATAGACAGAGATGCGCCGCGTGTCGCTAAGGATGTTTACGAACGTCTGTTCTTTGACTCGGATTGTGGAGAGGGCCGGCCGGGAAAGTCACGGTTGGACGAACTTGGCAAGCCTCGGGTTCATCCTCTGGATGGCAGAGATGCTGCAGCGGCGTTACACCACGCGATCGAGCAGCTGCGCGAGTCGGGTGCGCCTTTCTTGTCTTGGGTCCCTTTTATTCACGTTGGTTTATGAGATTGTAGACATCCCAGCATCCGGCCCAGCCTTTTGTATCAATTAATACAATAAATATAGGCTGGATATCCTCTTGTTAATTTTCGAGTAATATAGTGAATATCCTGGACTCCGTTCGCAACAAGATTACTAATCGGTTGCGGCAAGTGACTCGTGGGACAGCGTGTTTGAGACAAGGTCAGAAGTAGCCGGGTTAAAGTTTATTCATGCACAGCTGCAAGCCAGACGCCCTACATCCATGATTTCGTTAGCGGCGCTCCGCTTCATTCATACACAGAAGGACATACGCAAGGATGAGAATACGGCAGCACATCTTTTCTCCCCAGCGCAAATCCAAGAAGCGATCGATAGTTCGGAGAAGGTTCAGGCATCGCGAAAGATCCTTCATTCTTTGCATACATACCATATATCTGGGTAATAATAGTAATCCTTCCACTAGCACTATGAAATATCATAGATCTATTCATTCCTATAATTTGTGTAACTTTGATCGTACAACTCAGCCTGCCGTCATGACGACTACCACCTCGTGCTCACTCTTCGGCCACCACATTCCCAATACCCGGAAAATCCATCATCAAACGTTCCCACCCACATAGACAGGCATTTTCAGTCGTATCAAGGGTTTCTTGTCCTCCCAACCTACTCAACCTCCCGCTGAAGATGCGACCATACCGCTTAAAAGAGCTCATTTCATCCTTCCGCAGCTCGCGACCGTTTACCCTCAATCGACCATCGATCCCATCTCTCAAATATGAAAGGAGAACTGTCGAGGGGAAGGAGTCTAAGAGATGGAGGAGTGGTGAAACCTCGACAAGGTCCAGTCGTTTTACAGAATGCTGCGCGTCGAGAGAGGAGCCAGACTTTTTTCTTCATTCCTAGCAGGCATCCTCGATGAATCCTCGCTCTCTGGACCTGTCTGGCGTGCAGCTCACCCCGTCGGCGGCTGTCATTCTGTCGGACCTGTGTTCAACATCGAGTGGGGGCTTCGCAAGCTGACGCTGAGGGAGTATGATTTGAATGATTCCGTGCGTTGATTGCGTTCCCTTTCCAGTCGCCCTGCTGATACTCTGATAGAACAGTTGAAATCGATACTATACGCTGATTCCGGGAATCCTCGAGCACTTGTCGGTTCGGCGCGCTCATATTGATTGGAGCATATGCTTCGCAGGTGTGTCACCTTGCATGTATCACCTATCAAGTAAAAGACGCTAACTCCAGTATGGCAGGCCGAGAGTTTACAACTTCTCGAGCTTTCATCGACTATCCTGGACAAGAAATGATTTCTCGCTGCGTTCAAATGGGCTCGAAGTTCTCGGTGAGTGTGTCGGAGGGATATATTGCGCAAGGACGATGTCCGGACCACGCGGGCTAGGGCGGCGTGTCATGCTCAAGCAGAGTCGCGGTAGAAGGACAACAGGATAACAGTGACGGGCGGTGGTGCTGCACTGCTTGCCCTCATGATCCGCGACTACCCCGATGTCGTACAAGGTTCCGGTCTTGGCACGCCCGCAAACCCACTGTTATCCACGTCTCCCACGTCTCCCGCGTCTTCTATGTTCACGTCTCCACCGGCCTCATCAACCCTCCCCCTCCGACGTGCACCGAACCCATCCCCCCACCTCCACGCCGCTCGTATGCTCTAGGACCCTTATATGCCATATATCCCCCGATCAAAACGTACCCCCACGGTACAGCCCCCGAATCTGCTTTCCGCTATGGGCCAGCCGGCCCCCATCATCATACCACATCCACCGAAGGACCCGGCGCTACTTGTGAATTTCTGAACGAATCGTGCCGCTTTCGTCTATTGATTGCCCCTCTCTCCAACTCGCATGGCGGCATCACAACCCAACATCCGCAAGGACTGAAGGAGTAGGTATGACTGGAGCACCGGCGCGACATGAAGATGGCCCTAGCACGGCATTATTGTACAAGGTTCGTGCGTTGGATACGTTGCCGCGGTTAGGAGCGCTTCGGAAGCTCGATCTGCGAGGGAACGTCATGCCGTTGGCGTGTGAGTCGTTGTTTTATGTCTGGGGTAACGTGCCTCGCACAAGTGTTCACTGTAAACGGAATCGAACACTGAAAGTGCTCAATCTGAGCGAGAACAAGCTGGACGTCCAGTGTCTGATGGCGATCGCGGCAGCTCTCGTGTGTCTCGTCTTTTATTCTATCATTCCTTTTCTGCTCAGATCTTTCGACTGCTAGAAATATAACTTGTGTTTGGAGGCGCTCGATCTCAGTCGAAACCACTGTTCAGGGTTGGCCCTCGAAGGCGTACGTTTCCCCACTTTGACCCCCGTTGTCTTCTGACATCACCTTTTCAAGATTCAATCGTTGCCCACGGCGTTTGCGCTCAATACGACCCTCAAACAACTTTTCCTGTTCTTCACCCAACTTACCTGTCAACGCGCCATCGCCCTCGTCGAGTCGGTGTATCCCTTGCATCTCGACCTCATGTCGAACAACATCGATTTGGTGGGAATGATGGCGCTCAGCAGGGGTCTGAAAGCGAGTCACATGATGCAAAGCCTCGATCTGATAGACAATGAACAGCTTGCAAGGAGATCTGAATACGTGTGTGAGGAACACCGAGGAGGCGGAGAGGGGGCACGGGGAGCGAGTGCGGTATGGGTGGGGCTGGTGACGCCTGAACGGTCATGTGATCATCAAGGGGGTGCAACTGCGACGAGCGGGAAGAGGACGAGCAAGGCGTGTGAGGGTTGACCGAGGAGAGCCCGCTGGCGAGGCCGATTTCGGATGGGAGACGAGCTTCATGGCAAGTGTATGTTTGCGTTGAAGTTAGGGTGATGAATGTACTAATGAGAATGTTTCTTTGCGCTGTAGAAGCATTTGCTGTTAGCGCAGATCCAGGTTGGGACCGATGGGGGTTGGATGGGGGTGGTGTTTGATATGTGACGTCACTGCTGGCGCGCGTATAGGATCGGGGATGGGGACCGGAACGGAACATGAACTGGAATTGGTCGACAAGGCGCACGAGACTGTCGTGGCTCAGATGGCTCAGATCCAGTCGAGCACGAGCTCGGCGGACGAGAGCAAGTTGCAGCAGATAGTCTGGTAACCAGACCACTATGAGGCTCTACACCTCACAACTTCTTAGCGGTCTTGTCACCAGATTATTCGAGGGAGCATGGGTCCGAGTGCACTGGCGGGGGCTAGGCTGGGCTACCAGGGCAGGGAAGCAGTGAGCATCTGAGCGCTGCGCTGCATCACCTACCTGCATTGCAACATGGGTGTTTCGCTAGAATGGCTACACAGACCATTTAGGACAGGCAAATGTGCAATGCATCTATGTACCACTACAGCGACAGTCATTTCACACAAGACGGTGCATCGCCTGCTTATTCATGGTCCATAGTTTAAAGCTACACAAACAAGGGCAAGACTTGAAGTGGCAATTTCTGTCAGCGCAGACGGCACTTCCGAGTTAGAACTGAGAGGGGAACAGGGGGCTGGGTTCTGGCTCGGGATATGCCCTAACAAGAAAAGACTCCGAGTGGATTCTTTAGCAGATCTAGATAACACTTGTGAGTGATTCTGTGATGACCCATGGAATACTTGGCGCTCATTTTATTATATTGAGATGCCCCCCATAAGCTAGGCAACTTTGCACTGACCAACTTTGGGGTTGCACTGTCTATTGAGTTCGATCACGTATTTGCAGCTCCATACTTGCAGCTCCATATACGTACATGTACAGGATTGATACAAATCACACACGTCCTCGACCTTTTAGTAAGTATCAGATCCTGAAACCGAGGTTGACGTGCACAGCCTTGATGTTGGTGTAGTGTTCCAACGCATACTCGCCAAGATCTTTCCCAATACCAGACTGCTTGTACCCGCCGAACGGCATCTCTATCTCAGACTGGTTGCAGCAGTTGACCTATTCATCGTAACAGGGAAGACACACAACTTGGCAAGAAGACGGGAATTGTATGAAAAGGTTCACTTACCCACATGTTACCCGCTTCCACGGCGTGTGCAACGCGGAACGCTCTCTCGATGTCCTTTGAGAACACGGACGCGCCGAGACCGTACGTCGTGTCGTTCGCTTGCTCGATTACCTCTACAAATGTATCGTTGTCAGTGGTTTAGCGCGCATTCTATAGACACGGGTTGTGACGGAACAGAAAGTATCCAGACAGTACGTACCCTCTTCGGTCTTAAACTTGATAATGCACGCGACGGGTCCAAAGATCTCCTCGCGGACGATCTTCATATCCGGTCGACATTCAGTGAAAATGGTCGGCTGAATGAAGTACCCCTCGTTCCCGATCTGGCTGCCGCCAGTGTGTAGCGTCGCGCCGTCAGCTTTTCCGGATTCAATGTAGCCCATGACGCGCTAGGTAGGTCATCAATGGAACGACTCGACACTGAAGGTTGGGAAAGACTTGCCTCGAATTGGGTCTTGGACACCTGGGGTCCTTGGTAGGTTTCTGGTTCGAACGGGTCGCCCACTTTGATCGCAAGCGCCTTCTCAGTGAACTGTTCAAGGAACTTGTCGTAAACCCCCTCCTGTACGAATATCCGTGATCCAGCACAGCAGTTCTGTCCATGGTTCCAGCTACAAAAAAAACACGTCGGATCCCAACAGTGAAATATGAGAGGAGACTGTTACATACTAGATCCCGTGGATAGCCCACTTGATAGCCTGTTCCAAATCAGCATCATCAAAGATGATGTTGGGACTCTTTCCACCGAGTTCCAGCGTGACGGGCTTGAGGTTGCTTTTGGCGGCAGCTTCCATGATTTTGCGGCCGGTGATAGTGCTGCCAGTGAAAGCAATTTTTCCAATGATGGGGTGTTCGGAGATGGCTTGACCGGCAGTGGCACCGTATCCGTTGACGATGTTGATGACACCGGGAGGAAATCCGGCTTCCTCGATAAGAGTTGTGAAGAGGAGAGCAGAGAGGGGGGTGATCTCCGAGGGTTTTAGAACAATGGTGTTTCCAGTCGCGAGTGCGGGAGCGATCTTGAGGCAGAGGGAGAACACTGTTCGGATGAAGTGAGTAAAAAACTAAAAGGGAGAGGGATGGATTTCTGACTTGGTACGTTCCATGGGATGATTTGACCCTGTCACAAAGTGATGCAAACTCAAGGAAGACGTGAAGAGGGACTGAAAACGAACCACAACACCGATAGGTTCGTGACGAGTGTAAGACAGCTTCTTTTCGTTAGTCTGCAAGTAGCCCATTAATAAAAATCTGTGAAACCGAGTCGAACTTCGAGCCGACCTCGATAGTCTTCCCACTAATCTTGTCTGCCCAACCGGCATAGTACCTGAGAAGCTGGATTCCACCCGCGTTGTCCCCGCCGTATGCAGTCTTGTACGCCTTGCCTACCAAAAACTTGAGGGCAAGTCACTTACTGCAACACACGTATCACACACCATTTGAAATGACATCGAGAGCAGCAAACTTGTCCATGTGCTGCTCCATAATGTCGGCCAACTTGAAGAGCAGTTTTCCCCGCTCTCTTCCAGAGACCTTGAGACCCCAGGAGGTCTTGTAGGCTCTCTGGGCAGCCTTCGCTGCAATGTCGATGTCGGCTTTTGTGCCTGCTGCGACGGAGGTGATAACCTTTCCTGTAGCTGGTGGAAACGTCAGTCGACTATCAAACACGAAACGCAAACACAGACTGGGATTGACGACTCTGAACCGAAATTAGCCTGAGTACTGCATGAACGACAGGGACGACGTACTCGATGGATCCGCCTTCCACAGGGTCTACATGCTTTCCATCGATGTAGAGTCCCAATGGGATGGTGACGGTCCCTTTATAAGTCAGGGTATCGAACGTCTTGGTGAAGGTACCAGGCATATCTGTTGGACTGGGAAAAGTAAAAGGAAAAGACAACGACTCACCTGGAAATACGAGGACTACTTATAGCCTAATCGCTGGGTGGGGTAGCTATGTTAGGAGCCATATGTTCTAGATAATGACGGTACCCGAAAACGGTTTTATTTTTAAACCCGCGGCCCTCGTGCTCCGTTTGGGGGCCGAGGCGGCAGCATCATTGCGGAGTTTAAATTCATTCATCCTGATTGGTTCCTGCTTGACACGATTTAGAACAGCGCGCGAACTTCGGCTTTATCACGCGCACGATCGGTCCGGCATTGCCCATTTATTTGTCCACAGCAAAATCCCAGCAATGTCACCACTACGAGCGAGAGCATGGAGATGATCGGTGAGTAATAGCAGTGTTGGTGTGTTAAGACGAGATTCTGCTGAGAAGGTATAACAGAAATCGGGTGATCTTCAAGTTCAGCTTTTTATATGATACTCGAGTCCGGCGAGTAAATACTCTGCTGTCTCACGAGCTGACTTCGTCTTCTAATGCATTTCCTGCGAAACAGGTTATGCAGTTGATCTGGTTCTGGTCTTATCGGTGCTAGCATATCGCACTGCGATTTTTTCAGGGCTAGTCTAGTGCGCTTCAAGCCCACCATTTACTAGGTCCTCGTTTGCATCCACAGGCAGGATAATGACGAGAAATGATGTGATACGAACAAACACAATTATTTTGAGTACACTATGAACTAACGGAATTATGGAGTAGATTCTGGAAGCAAGCCTCCAGGCCGCAGATGATTCTTCACCTCGCCATCGCCCACCAAACGAAAAGTCCACCAGTCCTTTCAGATTGTTTCCGCTGGTGGGGACATGGTACGGGCAACAACCTGGGTAGCAGGATATACTGCCGACGGACCGCCTAGTACTAATAATGCCATCGTCACCTTCAGCGAGAAATGATATTATCGGGACTCGTACCTCTGCGTATGTTGTAGTGGTCAGTGATGTCACCACCGGGCTGGGTGATAGCAGCAGCAGTAGCAGCACCGAGGTAAAGCACGAAAGCCACTGTGAGCGGGATGACGACGTGCATGTGTGGAAATGATCGGGTGAGGAATATGAGTAAGGTGCGTTCAGACGAGATTCCCTGTGTTTTCCCGTTAAGATGGTTTGAATGAAGATAGGGAGTCTCTCGTCTAGTTGTTTAGCTTTTATACAGTAAGTTCCTTCCAGCGAGACAAGGCGGCTCTGCTGTGTTGTGACATAGCTCTGCCTCCTTCGAATGCATTTCTTACGGCACAACTTGAAGTTGCTTGATTGATACGGTTATCGGTCCATCACTGCTATCGTCGCACTTCCCCTTTTACGCACCGGTTCCAGACGATCCACGTTATCTGTCGAGGTCCTTTCTCAAGAAATAGGGATACCCTTGTGTTTTCATCCATCGGCAGGATAATGACGAGAGCAGAGAAGCCAAGATGTCCAAATCGAATACATGTGCCAGCGATCATCCACCACTAATCACTGTCAGTTGCAGACGACTCGCCAGCTGCAGAGCGTCCTTCAACGAATCAAACAACTCAGGTACAACTGGACCTTACATAACACAGCAATGCACAGAAGTTAGGGCGCAAGGGCGTTTTGTGCCTCACTACCAGGTTGTTGCTCTTTCTGATTTCCAATGTTTTTTTGATTTTGTACTCAGCCAGGGCCTTTAGGTAGGAATCGCCGTTTCTGTGATTTGAAAGCCCTTATCTCACGAAACTCCTCGCTCTTATATCAGTACGCCGGTGCCAGCACTCGACCGTCCAGTCGAGCAGGGCTATACACGATGGCGTTTGATGCATCGATGACCCTCGGCCCGGGAAACCCGAAACTTTGGACATTACTCGTTGCGTGAATTTCAAGGCACAGGCCAGTGGCCACATGGCAACAGTCGGTCGCATGCTAGTGGTCGGGGGTGATCAGCGGGGGATTCTCGTCAGATTATCTCCGTTTCCTGTGGTTATGGCATTGACGAAACATTGCACCGCAGATGCCCATCACCGTCGATATCGGAGGCCAGTGCCGGTGACCTTGAAGGATGACACTAACATGTTTCATCTGGTCACTTGCCCTCTACTAAGTAGCTTCAGTTGATGGAGCTGGAGATGAGAGCCCAAATGAGCATCGACTGAGCCAGAGAAGGTCCGAAAGTTCCCTCGTACCAGGGTTAGTACTACTGTACATACTTACACGCTCAAGCATTCAAAACTAAACTGTCAAAAGAGACAAAGTTTATGCATACACGCTTCACATCATCATCGCCTCTCTCAACCGCGTGACATCGATGCGAGGCACGAAATCGACCTCAAACGGTGGCAGATGCGCCACAGAGTTGTCCATATCCGGGGTGGTGTCGATAGGCGTCCCAGGGTGCTCGCGGATTCGATATGACCAGAAGAGGAGCGCGAGGGCCATGAACATCGACCGGTTCGCGAGGTGCATCCCAGGACATACTCTTTATGAACAGTGTTGTATGGACGATGACGCAGATGTTCAGTCGAGAAGACTTGAAAGCAAGAGATTGAGCGATAGACATACCTTCGACCAAATCCAAATGGATAACACTCGACGTCATTGCGTAGTTCACCATTGTGGTCGAGCCAGCGTTGAGGGTCAAACTTTTCGGGGTCGGGGAATACGACGGGGTCTCGACTGATGGCCCTGGTTTGATTGCCAAGGCCTCAGTCACACATGAACGAAGAGCAGGAGCAAAGCATACCATAGGTTCCCAGTTACTGTCGCGCCAGCTGGGATATAATATCCTCTCTGTGACCAATGCGACACTGATTAAAGACACTGTGCAAAAGAGGAGGTCATACCCAGAAAATATCCCTGGTCGAACGGTGTGGGAAACCTATGAGGAGGTCATGCATGAATCTGTCGGAGGTATTCATATTTCTCACCAAGCGGGGTAACAGGTCTCCAGCGGAGCGCTTCCGATATGAAAGCGTGCAGTTGAGGAAGATCATCCCAGTCACTCCAGCTTGGCACTGAGATTAAGGGTGATGAAAAGATATGTATCGAATAGAAGATGGCAGAACTAACATCTGTCCATTCCTACGACCATGTCCAACTCCTCCTGGACCCGTGATTGAGTATCCGGAAAGCATGCCGCGGCCACGATCATCGTGATGATAGCATTTGCACTCTAAAGTATCCACTTGGTCATTTCATAGAATGTCAAGGTAATTGCCATACTGTATCAGCTCCGGCCTCGAAAAGAGTGCCAGCAAGGCAACACATCTCGTCGAAGGATAATTGGTGATCGTGGGTATTTTCAAGCAGGGTTTTGCAAAAGGACGGAGCAGCGTCACCTGTTTCCTACAAGGATTTTATCAGTTCCATCGTTGCACTTTGTATCAAAGTATGATTCACCATTGCACGCTTGACCCGGTTCAACAGACCTGTGTAAAACCTAAGATCAGACTCGTGATACCTCCTCAGGCGCATTCCGTATCCAGGAACGTATTTTAACCAAGAGAAGCGATCGACGAGGTAAGCATCAGGGCGCATCCCCTCGATAAAGTGTTGGACGGCTTGTTTCACATTAATGAATTCTGGATCGTCTACAGACACGGACTTCGAGTTGCCATACGTGATGCGCAAGATGACGGAGGTGGAAAACCTATGATGGAGGTGTATCTCAGGGCCGGGGTGAACTCGATGCATAGCGTACTAAAATGTACCTGTGTATGTGCTTCTGATGGCTCTTTGGGCCATCGAGAATGTCAAGAATGAGTGTCTGCGCTTGCTCAAATTGGATATCCTTGTACGTCTCCACGGCCTTTACTTGCAAATGCGTGTGGACAGCCTTCCGGAGCCGACGAAATCGTTCACCAGCACCTACGAGTGTGATTCGTTTTCCCCCCGAAAGCAACTCAGCGGCAGCAATCATCTGAGGACGGTCTGCGAGAGCATTTCCTTCTTTTTCCATTATTTCGGTGGCTGCCTGTAGTCGAAAAACCGATGCAAGGAACGAACTGTTAGTGATGAAACACGATCGGAGGTAAAGTTGCATCTTACGCTGACTCGTGCAATGACGATGGTAATCTCACTACCACGACGAAGCGTGATTACAGGACCGTACTCGTTTGCCCAATGGTTGAGCGTGGAGCTTGTGCTGAGAACGAGGTCAGTTCGTTCAACGTGCCAAAAAAAGTTTGGTGAGATGGTTTGACTTGACTGTCGGCATAACACTGTCCCAAAACCACTTCGCAGGGGGGCCAGGAGGAAGTGGATGCCCTTCTTTTGAGGTTATGTCACGTTTCTTGTTGAAGACGCCTACGAGAGTGACGAAGGCCGTCGCCACGATTGCAATCGTGAGTGAAGTTTCTGACAGCAGCATGTTCAGTATGTGTGATGGTGACTTCTTCAAGGGAGTCGTTCAAGATGGCACTGAGATGGACGTCAGGTGACTGGGCTCATCGATAGATACGTGTTTGAACTTCACCAAGAGGCTGAGCCGGCTTTCAAATCACATTGATGGCCGACATTCAACCGACATTGGCCGAAAAGTTTGAATCGGGATTTGGGAAGCGCCTCGGACAAGGCTACCGATTAATTAAGGGGACCATGGATAACTGCAGTCACCGACGCTATTGTCCGGTGTCTGAACTGGCACTGGCACAATGCTTTGAGGCCTGGACGGGACTCCGTTGCAACTTAATATTTCCACAGTTCGCTTGAAAAGTTCGCTCGTCAGACGTCTTCTAATTTTTTTTTTGACAAGCGTGATTATTGCGTAGCAACTGACAAGTCTACTACACAATAAGTACGCTAGGCAGAGGTCACGGGGAACTCCGGTCCGGACGTCTTCTAATTTAGAACTGTGTGAATTTCGAGACTGCGTTTGCAATCGTTCCAAACATCGTTTTCAACCCATCGGATTCCATCCACTTCCTTGGCCGACTCTTCCATAACATGGCGTCTGCTCTTCCGAATTTCAGTCGTATTTCTGGGCTGAAAAAACGATTCTTTGATGTCTTGTCTGGGTCAGTAAAGCTCGACCCTCGTGGCGCTGCTCTTTTCTTAGATGGGCTCTGCGCCCAGGAGGACCCGGTGATATGCTTGCACGCGATCGTTGATAGCGCTCACGGTTTTTCCTCGGTTCAGTCCGCGATGCAAGTGGACTTGTCGATCCAGTTTATGAACGGATTAGGTTTCACCGTTCTGGAGTATCTTCTGAGAACTTCTGACAAAGTTGGAGGTGACGCCCTGGATAGCTTGCTGTTCCACATCACACATCCACCAATCTTCTGGGATTCCTTTGTCTGCGCCTTCAAACGAGGGGCATTGAACGAAGACACCGAGTTGGTGTTTGCTAGATTCCTTTCCCGACTTCTGACTCTGCAAGACCGGGACACTGCCCCCTATCGATTTGTTGCTTCCCAACCTTGCATTCAAGATTCCTTCGTCGCCTCACCCAAGCACGAAATAAGAGAGATTGGATATCTGATTAAACACATTCTCTCCAACCCGGACTTGGACGTCTCGGTCTCCTACATTCTAAATGGTCCCGGTGGACGCCACGATAACGACTTTGCTGACTACCGCAACATTGCCATCCTTCCCACTGCAGCCGAAATCTTGTGTCAGAAATCTCCTTTCCTCCGCCCAGCTTTCTGTGATGAATTCGACACTTCACAAAATCTGGTCAATGACCACTTGGATAACACCTTCCGCATGCTCCGCGAGGACATGCTCTTCGATATTCGCGAAGGCATACAGGCAGCTTTTCAGAAAAAGAGAAAGTCTCGTAGTCTCGACATCACTGGCGCATGGTCTATCATCGGCGTCTACACAGGTACGGTTGATCGGAAGACTTGCTGGGGTGTCAAGTTGCGATGTGGGATGGACTCTGGGCAGTTCGAGGAGATGAAGGGCGGACCCGGCGGAGATACTCCAGTTGATTCCCTCGGGTGGGGCCTTCGTGAATCAAAGCTTCTGAAGGATCAATCTCTTGTCTGTCTCCTTTCTGGCCAAGACGTCATCGGCTTTGGCACGGTGAATCGCGTGGTTGAATTGCTTGCAAGCAAACCTCCTGTGATCGTCCTTCAGATAGACGGCGCGGTTAATATCAGAAATATACTCACTACTCTTGGCACTACTGAGGACACACGACTCATTCAGCTCGATGCTCCCATCTTTGCTTTTCGACCCATCCTCACTGCGTTACAAAAAATGCGTTCTGTCCCACTCGCCGAAGAGCTCCTATTTTGGAATCCAGAGACGGTCATCACCAACATTCCTCGGAATGGGGAAGCATTGTTGCACCTGGCCGACGCAGTTACTTCAAATCTTTCCGTTGACTTTAGCACCCTCCTACATCTCCCTACGCCTATTTTCCTAGACAAGTCTCAGGCGAAGTCTCTGATCGCTGGCCTTACGAAACGCGTGTCGTTGATCCAAGGACCCCCAGGTGAGTATCACGACGGTCACCCTGATATCTGAAACCGTCTCACCGTTTCGGAAGGAACCGGAAAGTCTTTCATAGGTACCATTCTAGCAAAGACGATACACGACAAGACTTCCCAGACCATCCTTGTTGTTTGCTATACCAATCATGCACTGGATCAGTTCCTTGGAGAGCTTCTCAAATATGGAGTTCCTGCCAAATCTATGGTCCGCCTCGGTCGTCGTTCAAGCCATTCAACGGAACATCTTGCTCTCCAGAGTCAGCCGTGTATGCGGTTTCGGTTTGACTGGGATGCAATCAATGGACTTCGCGAGGATGGGCAAATCTACAGAGATGAGCTTGAAACCCATTTTGACACAATACGGGACATCGACGACAGAAAATCAATCATGCAATTTGCCATGACGGACACCGAGTTTTTCGATGCGTTCTTCCTACCGCTAGAGACGGGAGACGGGATGACACTCGTTGGGGAGGACGGGAAAGCCATCGATGAGAGGTATCTCTTCTCGAGATGGGCCCGAGGTCTAGATGCTGGAGTGTTGAGTGGCGAATCTCTCATCCGAGCGTCGAGTCGGATTTGGGGTATGGACCACTCGGCCCGCCAGCAGCTGCTAGAAAAGTGGCGGAATGAGCTGATCGTTAGCGCCGCGGATTCGATATACCAAGCTGGCGATCGATGGAATACCCTGCAAGAAACTATCAAGCAAGAGTTTGGAAAGTCAACCGTTGCAACCTTGCAGCAGAAGAGGATCATTGCTTGTACGACTGCCGGAGCAGCTATCTATGCCGAGGCGATCAAAGCAGTCCGTCCTGAGGTTCTTCTAGTGGAAGAAGCTGGAGAGATCCTCGAAAGCCACATCTTGACTGCGCTGTCACCCAAAGTCGATAGGATGATCCTCATTGGTGACCACAAGTACGTCCACAACGGTCGTAATCGCTGTCACTTGTATCTACTGACAAACTTCCGTCCTTCCACCTTCGTAGACAACTGCGCCCCAAAGTCGGCAACTATAAGCTGACCGTTGAAAAGGGTGAAGGATTCGACCTGAATCGATCGCTTTTCGAACGTCTCGTCCTAAAAGGATATCCCCATGAGACACTTTCGACACAGCATCGGATGCGGCCCGAAATCTCAACCTTCGTCCGCGAGCTCACATACCCAGATCTTGCCGATGCCTCCTCGACCCATCAACGACCCGATATCCGTGGCGTGCAGTCGAACGTCGTCTTCGTAGACCATACATATCCAGAAGACGACGAGTCTCTCATCGGCGACCGTGCCGACAGTGGTACCAAAATGTCGAAGCAGAACACGTATGAGGTAGAGATGGTGCTCAAGATAGTGCGCTATCTTGCCCAACAGGGGTACAAAGGCGACGATATCGTCGTGCTCACCCCATACCTTGGACAACTTCTCCATTTGCGCGACGCTCTGAAGCGAAACAATGACCCGATCCTCAACGATCTGGATTCCTCCGATCTCGCATGGGCTGGCCTGTCCTCTCAAGCGACGCCCGAGTCAAAGAACAAGATTGGGAGAGGTGGAATTCATTTGTCTACGATAGGTGAGCAAGATCATGGTCGTGAACGCAATGTTCTCCTTGGTCACCTTCCTTTACCTTGATAGACAATTATCAGGGAGAAGAAAGTCGCATCGTCATCGCAAGTCTCACGAGGTCAAACAAGTCTAACACGATCGGCTTCATGGACTCTCCCCAGCGTCTCAACGTCCTCCTCTCGCGCGCCAGGGACGGCCTCATATTGATCGGTAACTCCCAAACGTTCTTAAAGTCCAAGAAAGGGGGGACGCTCTGGAAACGCCTCTTCGCTCTCCTCGAAAACGGCCAGTATGTACATGCTGGATTCCCTGTTAAGTGCGAAAGGCATCCCAGGCGAACAGCCCTGCTCAAACATGCAAGAGATTTTGACGAACACTGTCCTGAAGGCGGATGCACGGACATATGGTAAGTCGCTTACAACCTTCCTTCAATACGAATGAAGCCAACTGTCTTTCTTTTTTTTTTTGAAAAAAAGCGAATTTACATTACATGTGGACACCAGTGCCAAATGAGGTGCCATCCTCGTGGTCCGTTGTCCGTGCTGCCTGATCCGCACGACGGGTCGCATTGCAAAGTCAAAATGCGCGCACCGTGTCCAGCTGGTTATCACGCAATGACCTGGGAATGTCGCTCTGGAGGACCCCCTGCCGATTGTTCTTCCTGTGTTGAGGAGGTTGAGCGCCTCGAGGGGATAGCACGGGAGTTTCTCAAACTGGAACAGAGACGGGAAAAGGCTGCACTGGAGCATCAACGTCGAATGGCTGAACTGGAAGCTGAATTTTGGGCGTCACAGGCGAGTGTGGAGCTCAAGGAAGAGCTGAGCAACCGGGCGGAGATGCTTCAGTTGCACGAGGAAGAGGAACCAGAGAGACGAGAGGACGATAATAAGAGACAGGGAATCAAGGAACAGACTAAGGATGCTGGGGCACGGACTGAAGCGCCCGAGGAAGAGGGACGTAGGAGACAGGAACAAAAGAGGCACACAAAGGAGGAGGTGAAGAAGAAGCGAGAGGAAAGAAAGAAAGAAAAGGCCGAGGAGAAAAGGAAGAAGAAGGAAGAGCGAAGGAGGAAACGGGAGGAAAAGAAGAACAAAAAGGCTGAGGATAAGAAGAAACGAGAGGAAGTTACCTCCCAGAGACGTGATGACTCGGAAGCGCAGACACCTGACGGTGTACAAGAGGTGCAAGGATTCGGGAACGAGGAAGACAGATGTCAGCGGGAAAAACAGACCGAGAGAGGACTAGAAATGTCAAGTGAGTGGGTGGAAGAGCAACAAGAAATCCGGAAGGACGAAGATAAATGTTGCCGGGAGGAAAAGACCAAGATAGTTGGTGAAGCGACGCGCAGGAGGTTGGCAAAACAAAGGGAGAGAAGAAAGCGAGAAGAGCATGCTAGTCGACTACAGGAAGCCACTTACAGGAGGCAGCAAGAGATCCGGGAAAGCAGTGCACGCGAAGAATTGAGAAGGAATCGACAGGAACAGACTCGTCGACTCGTTGAAGCTACCCATCAGAGGCAGGAAGAAGAAAGTTGGAAGGTCAGCGATGCAATAAGGAGACGAGAGGAATATACGAACAAATTCAAGAAGCTACCCGCCGGAGGCAAGACGAAGAAGAAGAAACCAAAAGACAAGAAATAATGCGACAGCAGCAGACCGAGTGGCTTAAAGAAGCCACCCGTCGAAGGGAGGGACAACACTGGACACCGCAAAAATATACGGATTGGAAGAATGGGAGTTAGGAGACAGTGGTCCGCCTCGTACGTTCGCACCACCACCTGTTAGGTACAATGAAGAACGCCAGGCTGTTCTATTCAGCAATCGAGTTTGCTTCAAGAAGTTGTTCTAGCCCGATCGTAGTCAATACATACTGTATACTGGTACAAGGCTCGTCATGCAAAATACAGAGTTGAATGTGTCGGACTGAGGCTAAGGCACACGGCGCAAGGCCGGCGGCCGGCCCAGCCTGAGTGCAAAGACTTCGGACAAGCGACGTAGCTACTCTTTCTGGACCGGAAGTATCGGAAAGCGCTTCGCGTTTCATCTGCCCTTCTCCTAGCTACTCGTTCTTCCTAACTCTCACCATTGTATGTAGTTACAATACATATAATTAATCTCTCTCTTCCAGTGGTCACTGCGCCATCACAGCGCCATGACTACGGGGAAGCGGTGGGTTATGTAATCCAGACTACTCTTCTGTTGAACTCTCAGTCCTCGGAGCCAATTTGAGCAGATAAGTAATGCAATCGTACTTATCCAGTGTTTCAAGAGCCATCAGTGGCGGGTACCTTGGAAGCCTGGCACCCTGGGAACTCTACGGGTCTCAGCTTTTCATGGATGTTTCCAACGTGGCTTTTTAAACACTTGGATGGACTTCCCTTAGTCGCCGGGTCCCATCGTGAACTCATTTTTCATGATTGGGCCATCGTTTTCTTGGCAGTTGATTCACGTTCCCACTTGATTCAGTTTCATGGTCATGAAAATCGCACCGTCGAATAGCTCATGATACAATGCTAGTAATACTGCATATGTTGACGCCGTCCTCCTAGCTTGGGAGGCGCTGCGAGACTCGGGCAGTGCCGGGCCATGTGTTCATCCTTGCATTATATCATGAGCTATTTAGCGGGATTTACAGTCGTTCCGACGTCTGGAGTAATCGTAATCGGACAAGGTCAATTTCTACGGCAGCTACTCGGAGAGGAGCGAACTTGAAGTTAGGACTCCGAGCGATCATCCGCATCACCAGCACTGAGTTACCGTTACCGCAGACGCCGCTCCCAAGGCCAGTGTACGGTTTTCTGCAGCTTGTAAGGTCTATCCAATCGCAAATAAAACTTGCAGAGAGCATGCTTATCCTGTGAGAGCAGTACCCACCGTTATGGCTTTGTGGGTCCGAATCACTGATCAATCGATCACCTGTTCTACAGGATTCAGAGTTGCCCGATTGAGAGAACAACGGGTTTCCAAGGCTGGTGGGCACGTTCTATGCCACCCACAGCTTGAACATCCAACATCTCTTTCCTCCTTTCATACCACACCAGACATGAGCCAGGCTCGTCTCAATCAGCTCCACAAACGCTTCAATGATGTCCTCCATGGCAGAGCCATCGTGGATCCTCGCACCTACACCATCTTTCTTGAAGCCACTTGCTGCCAGGAAGACGCCGCAAAATGTGTGAACAGTCTTATTTCTAACAAAAATGGCCTGCCCTCCATTCAAAATGCCATGCGCTTCGACCTCTCTTCTTCATTCCTTAACGGCCTCGCCACAAAGACTCTCGAATTCTTACTCCGCGCCGAAAATATTGGTGGAGGACTGATAGATCACGTCCTTTTGTCCATTGTAGAACCTCCCATCTTCTGGTCGGCATTCTGTCGGGAGTTTGAAACGGGAAAATTGACGGAGAAGGCTCAGCTCGTCTTCGCAAAAGTCTTGGATAGGCTGATTGGCCTCAAAAACAGAGACGCTTCCTCCTATAGAGAACTCGCCTCAAGGCCATCCATCAGTGAGAAGCTGCTAGGGTCCTCCCAGCATGAAGTACGCGAGATCGCACACCATATCAACCATGTCCTAGCCGCGTTTGCCTCTGGCGGCGCTCCCAATGATGCACATGGCCCCGGAGGGCGACATGACAACGACTTCCTTTCTTTCCGCGAAATCGCTATCCTCCCAACAGCAGACGAAATTCTCAGCACTCAGCCCCCTTTCATCAGACCCTCTTCAGTTTTAGACGATCCGGAGGCATCCAAAAGCCGTGTCGTGGATTATCTGGACAATACTTTTCGCTTGCTGAGGGAAGACATGATTTACCAAATGCGTGAAGAACTCCAAATTGCACTGAAGAAGAAGCAGGGGCGGAATCGCGGTCTCCAAATTGATGGGCTCACCATGGTCGATGTATACACTGGCACGCAGGACAGAGGCTCTCGTTGGGCACTCGTTCTTCAATGCCATCGCGATCTCCCACAGCTCCAACCCTTCAAGGACATTGACGACAGGAAAAAGTTCCTTTCGGACGATCCACTCGGGTGCAAGATCCTCAGACATCAATCACTCGCTTGTCTCATCGCAGATGATCATGTTGTTGGCTTCGCTACTATCCTCCGTGAGGATGATCTACTCGCGCAGAAGCCTCCCAAGATTGTCCTCCAGCTAGATGGTGAAGCTACCACGTCCAAGGCACTCCTCCGTTTAAGCACAGCCAAACGCACAAAGCTGTTTCAGATCGACATTGCCCTGTTTTCGTATGAACCAGTTCTCAAGGCACTTAAAAACATGCAGCTCGTTCCACTGTCGGACGAGTTATTGTTCTGGGAGGAGGGCAAGATCCTTCCACCGCCGACCACGCAGGTCGATGCAGTCGTTCGGGCCCTTGAGTTGAATCCTACTACGAACCTCCAATCGATCCTTTCCTTGTCGAATAATATCCAACTTGATGCATCCCAGGCGGCCTCTCTCCTTGCTGGGTTGCGCCAGCGTGTTGCGCTCATACAAGGGCCTCCAGGTGAGTATCGACGTTTGACATAAACGTATACTGATCCATGTTCTACATCAGGTACTGGAAAGTCTTTCATCGGTGCTCTTCTCGCCAAATCCATTCATGATCACACATCCCAAACGATCGTCGTTGTGTGTTACACCAACCATGCCCTCGACCAGTTCCTGGAAGACCTCATTGAGATTGGTATATCTGACGCCTCAATCGTTCGCATCGGTGGGCGAGCGAGCTCGAGCGTACAACACCTTATGCTACCGCGCGAACGCGCCAGGATACCGCTATCTAGTGCGGAATGGACCTTGAACGAGCAAGCAAAATCCAGGGCCGTCTTTCTGGTTGATCGTTTACAGAGCTCTTTCAGAGCTGTCGTGCAAGCAGAAAAGTCAATCTCGTTCGACGACATACTCACGCACATAGAATTCGAATCCCTCGACTTTTGGGAGGCATTCCAAATTCCGTTGGCAGTAGACGGATCGCAGATTATGGGGAGAAATAGGAAGCCATTACAACAAGATTATCTCATCAAGCAGTGGTCGAAAGGATGGGACGCAGGATTGCTCAAGCACGAACCACACGTGCTTGAAGCAGCGAGGATTTGGAGTATGGATCACCAGTCTCGCATACAGGTGATGGAGAAGTGGAAAGGGGAGATCGTGAACACTCTTGTTTCGGATGTCTGCAACGTTGGCAGGGACTACAACGATGTTCAAGATGAACTCGCTCGCAGGTCTCGGCAGGCAACAGTGGCATACCTAAAGCAGAAGAGGATCATCGGGTGTACGACCACTGGTGCCGCAAAATATTCGGAAGATCTCGCTGCGGTTGGTCCGGATGTGTTACTCGTCGAAGAAGCTGGTGAAATCTTGGAGAGCCATATCCTGACAGCGTTGGGCGCAAACACGAAACAGATGATTCTCATCGGTGACCATAAGTATGTATTTGTTTCGCCGCGTGCATCATGCCATGACACTCACGCTTGTGTTCAGACAACTTCGTCCTAAAGTTAACAATTATCAGCTGAGTGTCGAGAAAGGCGAAGGGTACGACCTTAATCGGTCGCTCTTTGAGCGCCTCGTACTGAAAGAGTTCCCTCATCAAACTCTGACAACGCAACATCGTATGCGGCCCGAGATCTCTGCTTTCATCCGGCAGCTCACCTATCCCGAGCTCATCGATCATGCATCCACATTGAATAGGGCAGACATCCGCGGTGTTCAATCTAACGTCATCTTCGTCAACCACGCACAACCGGAGGACGAAGAGACCCGAATTTCGGATCGCAGCGATGCTGGATCCACGTCATCCAAACAGAACACCTACGAGGTCGAGATGGTCGTCAAGATCGTGCGTTACCTCAAGCAGCAAGGGTACAAAAGCACGGACATGGTCATACTGACCCCATATCTGGGCCAGCTATTCAAGCTTCGTGATGCTTTGCATAATGACCACGATCCAGTTCTCAACGATCTAGACGCCAAGGATTTGCAAAGGGCGGGGCTATTCGGTCAAACAGGACCAACTGCTACCAAGGCCCACCAACCCGGTATCCGATTGGCGACGATTGGTAAGGCTTTCACAAGATATAGCGTCGCATCTATTTGACCAGCTCGATAGACAACTATCAAGGAGAAGAAAGTGACATCGTTATCGTCAGTCTAACTCGATCGAACCCAGGAAACAGCATCGGATTCATGAATTCTCCGGAGCGTCTAAACGTCCTACTATCCCGTGCACGGAATGGGATGATTCTGATCGGAAATTCACACACATTCCTCAAATCCAAGAGAGGGGCCGAGCTCTGGGATGAGTTTTTCTCGATGTTGAACAAGGGCCGCTACGTCTATGAAGGGTTTCCCATTAAATGCGAGAGACATCCCTCGACGACCGCAATACTTGAAAAGTCCGCGGAGTTTGACGTCCGATGCCCTGACGGCGGGTGTACTGATCGCTGGTAAGCATTTCCGAGTTCTCCTTTGATTTCTCCCGTTCTGACTCGATGATCACGTCCGCAGTGGTGTGCTCATGCAATGCCAGCTCCATGTATGTCCAAGGAAATGCCATCCGTTGCGATTAGCTCCCGGCCAACCCAACGTGCACTCCATGCTGTGTATGTTCCAGTTGAAGGATACGTGCCCCGCTGGTGTGCACAAGATGACTTGGAAATGTCACGAGGGGCGTCCCGCGAGCTGTCCCGCATGCGATCGTCTTGTCAAGAGTCTCGAGAGACAGGCCATCCTGGATCTCAAGGCCCAAGAGGAACGCGAAAAGGCGCAGCACGAGTACGACGCGAAGATGACAGAACTCCAAGCAAATCTGCAATATCAGCAGGAAGCGCTCAACGACCTCCAACAGCAAAAGGCCAGGGAGAACGATATCAAGCAAAAGGTGAAAGAGATAGAAGATGCGAAGAAGAAGATCCGTGACGCCAAGGATGTGGTGAAGAAGCAGGTGGCAAAAGCCTCAGCTGCGTCGACTGGGAATCCAGCTCAGAGTGGTTCCGCGCCGTCCGCTTCCAGTGCAGCTGCACCGCCGCGTTCCATGTTTCCTTCTGCTGCGAGAGATAGGTGGGAGAATCAGAAGCGGGATGATGGAGTAAAAAATGACGCCATCGACAAAATCATGGACATGACTGGACTCGAACAAGTCAAGGAGAAGATATTGCAGATAAAGGGTAGCCTCGACACGATGCGCCGTCAAGGTGTGCCCATCGACAAGGAACGTATCAATCTTGTCTTGCTCGGGAACCCGGGGACAGGTACGAGTTCGCGGTGGGGCATGCCTTCGAATGGATGCTGACCGACTTTTAGGAAAAACTACTGTTGCAAGGCTCTACGCACAGTTTCTCGAGTCCATCCAGGCGCTCCCAGGAAACGCATTCTTGGAAACTACAGGCTCTAAACTCTCCTTCGAGGGGGTGCAAGGCGCGCAAAAGATGATCGACGACGCGTTAAAGGCTGGCGGAGGTGCCATCTTCATCGACGAGGCCTATCAGCTCGTCAGCGAACATGACCCATCTGGCAAACAAGTTCTAGATTTCCTTCTCGGGGAGATGGAGAACAGGGTTGGAACACTCGTATTCATCCTCGCCGGTTACAGCAAGGAGATGGAGAAGTTCTTTGAACACAATCCAGGCCTGCCGAGTCGAGTTCCCTATCAACTCAAGTTTGCGGATTACACGGACAAAGAGCTGTTGTCCATGTTCGAAGATCTGGTCTTCAAGCGCTACAATGGTCAGATGAAAGTCGAAGAGGGGGTCGATGGGCTATATGCCCGCATTGCTATCCGACGGTTGGGTAACGGAAGAGGCAAACCTGGCTTCGGGAACGCCCGTGCATTGCAAAACTTGTTCGCCAAAATGCGTGAACGCCAAGCGGAGCGGATCGAGAGAGAGCGGCGGTCGGGTATGCAGGTGGACGACTTCCTGCTCACAAAGGAAGACTTGATCGGACCAGATCCATCCCAAGTCCTGCCCAATAGCAAAGCTTGGGCGAAGCTTCAGGAACTGATCGGGTTGGAGTCCGTCAAGGATTCCGTGCGCAACTTTTTTGCGCTTCTAGAGACGAACTATCAACGAGAACTGGCAGAGTTGGAGCCGATGCAGGTCTCCCTCAACCGTGTCCTCCTGGGTTCACCCGGGACAGGAAAGACCTCCGTTGCCAAGTTGTACGGCCAGATTCTGGCGGACCTCGGGATGTTGAGCAATGGTGAAGGTGAGATACGATGTTTCCATGACGTGACGTATCGGCGTGCTAAGACATCAACAGTGGTTGTTAAGAACCCAGCAGACTTCGTCGGAGCTCACCTGGGAGAAGCGGAGAAGAACACAAAGTCCATATTGGAGAGTACAAAAGGCAAAGTACTCGTCATCGACGAGGTTCGTTGCATCGTTTGTGTAAGCCGACAGAGTATCTGACGACCGTCCACTGTCCAGGCGTACATGTTGCACGAGAAGAACGCTACCAACCCTTACAAGACCGCAGTCATCGATACGATGGTCGCTGAGATCCAGAGTGTCCCTGGTGATGATCGTTGTGTACTTCTCATCGGATACAAGGACCAGATGGAAGAAATGTTTCAGGTGAGGGCGTTTCTGCACAAGTCGTTTTCAGAGCTCAACTTGACACTACATCCCTGCTTTCAGAACGTCAATCCCGGATTGGCACGACGCTTTGCGATCGAGAACGCATTCGATTTTGAAGACTTTACGGAACCTCAACTCATGAAGATCTTGGAACTCAAGCTCAAGGACCAGGACTTGGCAGCCACAGACGACGCCAAGAAAGTGGCGCGCGAGTTGCTCAGCCGGATGAAGAACCGTCCCAACTTTGGCAATGCAGGCGAGGTCGAAAATCTGTTGGGGCAGGCCAAGACGCGCTACCAGAAACGGATGGCGTCCGTCCCCGCTTCTCAAAGGATGGACGTCGTGTTCGAACCTCGGGACATCGATCCAGATTTCGACCGGAGTGAGAACGCGTCTGAAAATCTCGCAAAGATGTTTGCAGATGTCGTGGGCTGCGACGAAGTCATAGAGAAGCTTGACAAGTACCAAAAGATCGCCCGTGCGATGAAACAAAAGGGTCTCGATATGCGTGAACAGATCCCGAGCAACTTTGTGTTCAAGGGTCCGCCAGGTAGGTTGCATACAGTCGATCGAGGGACAACGAAAGCTTAGGTAGTACAGGTACCGGAAAGACGACGACGGCACGCAAGCTTGGTCAAGTTTACTACGACATGGGTTTCCTCGCTTCCAAGGAGGTGGTTGAGTGTTCTGCGACCGACTTGGTCGGACAGTACGTCGGGAAAACAGGACCGAAAACGAAGAGAGTATTTGAGAAAGCTCTTGGAAAGGTACTGTTCATTGACGAAGCCTACCGCCTGAGTGAAGGCCATTTCGCGAAGGAGGCAATGGACGAAATTGTGGGATTGATGACCCACGAGCGCTTCATGAACAAGCTCGTCATCATTCTGGCTGGCTATGATCACCAGATGAACGAACTGTTGGCCGTTAACCCAGGCCTTTCCAGTCGTTTCTCCGAGGGGATCATCTTCCAGAATATGTCCTCGGAGCAATGTCTGGAGCTCCTTGACAAGGACCTGCGGAAGAACGCTGTTATCGTTACCGAGCTCAGCGACAAAACATGCACACCGTATGCTGAGATGCAAGATGTCATCGCACAAATGACCGCCCTCCCATCCTGGGGTAATGGACGCGATGTCAAAACGCTTGGAAAGAGGTTGACCCAAAAAGCCTTTGCCAACTTGGCCTGCGGCGGGACATCGGATTCGCTCGCGACGGAAGAGGTCCTGAATGTCATGAGAACAATGCTGAAAGAACAGCTGACCCGGCAAATTTTTGCTCGCGGCGTGCCCTCCTCGAGCTCCATGCCGATGGCAAGCATGGATGGCCCAGCGCCCCCACCGCCTTCGATGTCGACTTCGACAAGTCAGAAGCCTGCTCCGTGCCCTCCCCCGCCATCCACCCCTCAGAACGAGCCGCCTAAACAAGCAAACTCGAAGAAAGCCTCTGCTAAACAACGCTCCAAACGTCCCCCGCCTGCGAATCCATCATCGATCGAAAGCCAGCCTCCGAATCAAAGAACTGCACAACGGGATGCTGGAGTCTCTGACGCAGTCTGGAACCAGCTGCAGATGGATATCGTGAAACAGGAGGCGGAGAAGAGGAAAGCTCTGGAAGAGGAACGACGTCTCGATCAAGAGGTCAAGGCAGCAGAGGGAAAGAGGCAAGCTGCGCACAGAGAGGTCGCGGCGCTGGAACGCGCCAAAGCCGCGGCCAAGAACAATTTGGAAGAGCAGCGCGAGATCGAGCGGCAGCTCCAAGAGGCGCTTCGTCGTGAGGCAGAGGTGAAAGCGGCGAGGGAAAGGGCCGTTGCTGCTTTGAAGCAGAAACAGAAAGAAGAGGCAGAAAAGAGGAAACAGGAGGAGCAGATGCAGCGGAAGCTGGAACACATGGGACTCTGTCCCATGGGATATAAGTGGATTCGACAGGAGGGTGGGTACAGATGTGCCGGGGGTTCGCATTTCATCTCTCGTGGCGAGCTCGGAAAACTACGATAGTAGTTGCATCGTAAGCTTCTAGATACTTACTATGTTGCACATTATATGTCTCAACCGTGTGAATCCTGCGCATCATTCTTTTTCAAACATAACGATGATGGCGGCAACTTCGTCTTACCGTATATCGGCGTAGCGCCATGCAGGCAAGATCTGACTCATCATAGTACATCTACATCATGCCAGAGCCGAGCCAGAGGCTGCCCGTGCAATCCTGATTGGAAGATAGGCCTACAAGAGTCTATTAAACGCTGACATTACAGTAAGCTGTCCTCGCAGATAGTGCGCCCACCAACGTTAGCGGCGAGCGCTGAGGATACTACTAAATCCGTACGGCGAAGATCCACTTCTTCTTCGCAGATTGCCATGGGAGTTTCAACTTGAAATTCACAGCCTTCACCGCCGAGTCGCCCACGATACTACCACCGCGTACGGACCCCCTCGTTTTTGTCCTGTCCTCGCTGATCCGGGTCAGTTGTTCCACAGATATACCCGTGCAACGTCAAATTCAATGGATCGCAAGAAGCAACTCAGCAAACGCTTTCACGATATACTTCGCGGGTCTACGGATGTCGAACGCCACAAACTTCACTTTCTCCAAGGTCTCTCTATTCAAGATGAACCTATAGCCTGCGTCAGCGCAATTGTAGAGAGTAAACATGGACTCTCCGCCGTCCAGCAAGCTATGCGCCATGACCTGAATGCTAAATTCATGAACGACCTTGGCTCTACTGTCATCAATCAACTCCTACGTGCCGACGGCGTGGGAGATATACTCGATACCGTCCTTCTTCATATCCTGGATCCCCCCATATTTTGGAACAAGTTCTGCGAGGAGTTCGAGAAGGGAAATCTGGACGAGAATGCAGAAGTCACGTTTGCGCAGCTCCTCGCTTATCTCCTGAGGATGGAGAATAAACATAGTTCTCGCTATCATGACCGCGCGAAGCAACCCTCCATATTCAACAAGCTCATGAGCTCCGACCACCCTAAAGTCAAGGCAGCTTCCAACCTCATCAAAGAGATCCTCTCTACGGCATCCGCCACTTCCGCTGCCTCCACACTAGACGGTCCCGGAGGCCGTCATGATAACGACTTCATCGATTTCCGCGAAATCTCCATAATTCCTACCGCAGCCGAAGTCCAATGCGCCAAGAAATCTTTTTTCAGGCACGCATCACTACTCGACGACCTCGACACGAAGGGGACTCGCGCCGCAGACTATCTCGACAACACATTCCGCCTCTTGCGAGAAGATATGCTGTACGAGCTGAAAGACGAGCTTCAACCCATCCTCCTGAAGAATAGCAAGAAAAGGGGCAGGCGTGGAACCGTTATTGAAGGCTTGCATATCATAGGCGTGTATACGGGTCCGGATGATCAGAAGTTTCAACGAACTCGACATGGAATTGTCCTCCAGTGCGATAGCGATTTCAATATATTCCATAACGTCAAGGACAGCGACCGGAAGACTGTCCTCACCAAGGATCCTCGCGGTTCGAAGTTCCTGAGCCACCAATCCCTAGCTTGCCTCATGGCCGATGGTCAGCTGCTCTCATTGGTGAATATCCTACGAGTGGAGGATTTGATGGCGAAGAAGCCTCCTGCTTTGGTCGTCCAACTTTATGGCGAGGCTAGCTTCACCAAGACGCTTCTGGAACTTAATGCCGCCAAAGAAGTCAAGCTCGTCCAGACAAACACGGCCATCTATTCCTTTCAGCCTGTCCTCAAGGTGCTCCAGTCAATGAAAATCGTACCCCTGGCGGAGGAGATACTGTTTTGGGAAAACGGGACTCCGATCGCTAGTCCTGAGAATACCTTTTGCCAGATCAGTGTCCCCCTAGCCAGAAGCCCTTCGATGGATATTCAACCATTGCTCAGCACCCCTACCCCCATTAAACTCGACCAAGCACAAGCAGTTTCGTTACTTACTGGGCTGAACCAAAGGGTTTCTCTGATACAGGGTCCACCTGGTTCGCTTGTTTACCTTTGTTGTGGGACTCTGCTAACCGATTCGAACGTATGTAGGGACTGGAAAGTCATTTATTGGGGCGTTACTCGCCAAGGCCCTACACGACTTTTCGGAGGATATAATTCTTGTTGTCTGTTACACGAACCATGCATTGGACCAGTTCCTCGAAGACCTATTAAAGATCGGCATTCCAGAATCCAACATCGCGCGCTTAGGAGGACGAGGCAATTCTGCGGTTTCGCAACTTAGTCTCAAAAACCAGACAAGGGAGAAAATTCATCGTTCGAACGCGGAATGGACCATCATAGACAATTTGAAGACAAGAGCAGAATTTTTGCGCGAACAACTGGGAACCACGTTCGCAAGTTTTCTTGCGTCCAACATATCCTTCGAGAACATGCTCACGTACGTCGAATTCGAGGACGAGGATTGTTTTGAAGCATTCCAAGTCCCCGAGTCCACGGATGGGATGACTCGCGTAGGAAAGGGTGGATCCCAGGTTGACGCCACATATCTCATCTCTATGTGGTCTCAGGGGAAAGACGCTGGGATATTCAAACGGGAACCTCATATCGTGAATGCCGCAACAATATGGACCATGGACCAGGCACAACGTCAACGGAAGCTGGCGGATTGGAGGTTAGGCATTAGTCGGAGCATGATTGACAATATTTGGAAGCATGCAAGGGACTTTGATGAGTGTCAGGACGATCTTTCTCGCAAGTTTAATGAGTCCACTGTCGCGGTGCTCAAGCAGAAGCGCATCATCGGCTGCACCACGACCGGTGCAGCGAAGTTTACCGAAGATATTCACCTGGGGTATTGCTCGTCGAAGAAGCAGGAGAGATTCTCGAGAGTCATGTCATCACCGCGCTTGGAAATAACACCACCCGGATGATCCTTATCGGGGATCACAAGTGAGCCACCGTCAGTACCCTTGTCCATTTATTGACTAATGCCTGCAGGCAACTCCGGCCAAAGGTAAACAACTACGAACTCACGGTCGAGAAAGCAGAAGGTTATGACCTCAACAGGTCTCTATTTGAGCGTTTGGTCCTCAAGGGCTTTCCACATGCAACGCTCACGGCCCAGCATCGGATGCGTCCCGAGATATCCGCTCTCATCCGCGAGTTGACATACCCCGGGCTGACGGACGCGCCGAAGACCCAGAACAGGGATAACATCCGCGGTCTTCAGAGTAACGTTGTCTTCGTGGACCACAGTCAAGCTGAGGGCAACGACAGCCGAATCTCTGATCGTGGGGACGGCGGTTCGCAGACCTCGAAACGCAACCAGTTCGAGGTAGATATGGTTATGAAAATCGTTCGCTACCTTATACAGCAGGGCTATGGAAGCGAGAATATCGTGGTCCTCACGCCGTATCTGGGGCAGTTGACTGCGCTCCGCGACGCTCTCAAAAAGGACGCAGATGCTATTTTAAATGATTTGGATTCCAGGGAATTGAATCGTGTAGGACTGTTGTCATCTCAGGCTGGACCTGCGAGGTCTCAGAAATCCAGCATTCGATTAGCAACCATCGGTATGGGCAAATTTAATCTAAAGCGTCACTCAGCTAAGATGCGTTCCTCAGACAACTATCAAGGTTAAGAAAGTGATATTGTGGTCGCGAGCTTGACCAGGTCGAATCCTGATGGCGCGATCGGATTCATGAATTCTCCTGAGCGTCTCAACGTTCTCATATCTCGTGCACGTGATGGTCTCATCCTGGTCGGCAATTCCCGAACGTTTCAGTCCTCCAAATCTTGCTGGCCACATATACAATGGCTTTCCTATCAGGTGCGCACGGCATACGAAAGTTACTGCATTGGTCAAGTCGCCCACCGAGTTCGACAATATGACGCCTGATGGCGGGTGTACGGAACCATGGTAAGACTTTGAGTATATTTTCAGCGCGTTCGGGGATTTGATGCACCTTGTAGTGGTGCGGTGCTCCTCTGCGGAATTCATACGTGTCCCAAGAAGTGTCATCCGGTTCGACTGGGACCTGGTCATCCGGACGTCCACCAGACTATGCCTTGCAACCAATCCTTCACTATGCCGTGTCCGGCGAATATTCATCAGATGAAGTGGAAGTGTTCTCAAAGCAAGCCGGAAAAATGCACGATTTGCGAGAAGGAAATACAGCGCTTAGAGAAACAAGCAAAACTCGATCTCGAGGCCCAAGAGCACCGCGAGGCTGCGAAACGTCAGCACGAATTAGACATGGCGGAGCTCGAAGCTGGGCTACAGTTCGAGAAGGAGAGAATCGCGGACGTCCAGGCCGCCAAGGATAGAGATGACGAAAAGCGGCGAAAGATGAAAGAGATCGAGGATGCGAAGAAGCAGATTAAAAACGCAGCGAAACAAGCTAACATTGCCTCTGCTGGCCTTGGGAATACTAATTCGACGCCGCCTCAATCTACGTCTGATTCTTCTTCGTCAAACCCGCCTCAAAATAGTGGCAATAATTACTCTGCCGACCCACAGAGTTCCGCCCCAGTCTCCCTCCGTCCTTCGGTACCGTCCCCTGCTCGCGATAAGTGGGAACACCAGAAACGCGTTGAAGGCGTACAGAATACCGCCATCGATAAGATCATGGATCTGACCGGACTCGAGGAGGTCAAGGAGCAGATTCTGAGGATCAAGGCAAAGATAGACACGATGAAACGGCAGCGCGTTCCCTTGGACAAAGAGCGTCTCAACCTCGTTTTGCTCGGTAATCCAGGGACAGGTCAGCTACAGTCATCATGTCGGTTGATTACTGATGCCAAGTCCCTGAACCAGGTAAAACGACGGTTGCGAGGTTATACGCTCAGTTTCTGGAATCCATTCAAGTATTGCCTGGAGATGCATTTTTAGAGACCACTGGGTCGAAGTTGTCGTTCGAAGGAGTTGGAGGAGCGCAGGGGCTAATCGACAAAGCCCTCCTCGTTGGCGGAGGTGCTATCTTTATTGACGAAGCCTACCAGCTCACGAGCAGCAGCTCGGGAAAGCAAGTCCTCGACTTCCTGCTCGCTGAGATGGAAAATAGGGTGAGAACCCTCATTTTCGTCCTCGCTGGATACAACAAACAGATGGAAAAGTTCTTCGAGCATAACCCTGGATTACCCAGCCGCGTTCCGTACCGACTACAATTCGCCGACTACACAGATGCCGAACTGATGACAATGCTTGAGGACCTCATTCTCAAGCGGTACCAGGGAAGGATGGTAATCGAGGATGGCATCCGTGGTCTGTATTGCCGGATCGCTGTCAGACGTCTCGGTCGTGGTCGAGGCGTACCCGGCTTCGGCAATGCTCGTGCGTTGCAAAATATGTTCTCCAGTGTCTGTGAACGCCAAGCGGAGCGCGTCGAGAAAATGCGCAGAGCCGGGTCTGCCGCAAACGACTTCTTTATGTCCAAAGAGGACATGATTGGGCCTGATCCGTCCCAGATCATTCCAAACAACGCTGCATGGTCGGAGTTGCTGGGAATGATCGGGCTCGGGTCTGTCAAGGAGTCCGTGCGCAACTTCTTCGCGCTGGTCGAAACCAACTACCACCGCGAACTGGAGGAAAAGGAGCCGCTCCAGATGTCGCTTAATAGAGTTTTCCTTGGGTCTCCGGGAACGGGAAAGACGAGCGTTGCCAAGCTATATGGTCAGGTGCTCGCGGATCTGGGTCTGCTTAGCAATGGGGAAGGTAAGCGGGCAAATTCGAACAGATTAAAGGACTGATGCTGTCGTCGTTTTAGTTGTTGTAAAGAATCCCTCGGATTTTGTGGGTGCATACCTGGGACATTCAGAGAAGAACACCAAAGACATTATGGAGAGCACTCGAGGCAAGGTTCTTGTGATCGACGAAGTAAGTTCGAGCCATTTCTGATCAGCGGATACGATTGTAATCTTGAATACTAGGCATACATGCTGTATAGTTCCAAGAGCCATGGACAAGATACGTTCAAAACAACTGTGATCGATACTATCGTGGCCGAAATCCAGAGTGTACCTGGTGAAGATCGATGTGTCCTACTTCTAGGTTATAAGGAACAGATGGAGGAGATGTTCCAGGCACGTTTTATGTGCTATTATCTGGCTTTTCTGACCTCGCGCTGGTGTAGAACGCCAATCCAGGTCTAGCTCGTCGCTTTGCGATCGAGAATGCGTTCAACTTCGAAGACTTCACCGAGTCACAACTCATGGATATCCTTGGCTATAAGCTCAAAAAGCAGGACCTCGCCGCCACCGACGATGCAAAGGAAGTTGCTCGCGACGTTTTGGGTCGCCTGAAAGATCGTCCCAACTTTGGCAACGCGGGCGAGGTGGAAAATTTGCTCGGCCTTGCAAAGGACCAATATCAGAAACGAATGTCTTCCGTGCTTCCTCATCAGAGATCCAATGTCGTGTTTGAACCCCAGGACTTTGATCCTGACTTCAACCGAGACCAGAACGCTTCTGCAAATCTCGTGAAATTGTTCGAGGACGTCATCGGCTGCGATGAAGTCATTCAAAAACTCGACAAGTACCAGCTGATTGCACGAACAATGAAGGTTCAAGGGCTCGATATACGCAAGCAGATTCCTAGTAACTTCGTCTTCAAAGGGCCTCCAGGTAAGCATGAAGTCGCTTATATAATTGTAAACATTCCCTATGATCATATCGGTCACAAGGTACCGGGAAAACGACCACCGCACGCAAAGTCGGTCAAGTCTACTATGATATGGGATTCCTGTCTTCCGCAGACGTGATCGAGTGTTCGGCGTCTGATCTGGTTGGTCAATACGTGGGACAAACGGGACCCAAAACCAGGAAACTCTTCGAGAAGGCGCTTGGCAAAGTGCTTTTCATTGACGAGGCATACCGCCTGAGCCAGGGTCATTTTGCGCAGGAGGCAATGGATGAGATCGTCGATATAATGACGAAAGAGAAGTTCATGAACAAACTGGTTGTCATCCTCGCCGGATACGATGACGAGATGAACAGACTTCTGAAGGTCAACCCTGGGCTTGCGAGTCGCTTCTCTGAGGAAATCCCCTTCCATAACATGACCCACGATCAGTGCCTGGCGCTACTCGACAAGGATCTTCGCAAGAGTAACATTGTCGTTCCCGAGTTGTCGGACTCAAATTCCACAGAATACCAACAGCTGCAAATTATTGTTTCCAGGATGTCTATCTTATCGTCTTGGGGAAATGCTCGCGATATCAAGACACTAGGGAAACGCATATTTCAACAAGCTTACGCCAACGCTTCCAGCGGTGGACCCGCGACCCTCCTTGTTTCAGAGGCCATAGATATCATGCAGGCTATGCTCAAGGAGCAACGAGATAGACTTGGTGTTCCTAGTTCGTGTACCAAGAGTTCGCCTCCGCCACCGATGGCAAGCCTCAGTGGACCGCCACCGCCACCGCCCCCCATCACGTCTTCATCATCTTCTCAGTCGACGAAACCTCCACCACCTCCACCGTCATCCAACAGCTCAAAGCCACCGCCACCTTCATCCGCGACCAAGCCAGGTAGATCGCAGACCCCGCCTACGCAAACACCTCCTGCGAAACAACCCCCGACGCAACGCGGGAAGCAAACAGCTGGACAGTCTGCTCCTGCCAACCAGACAACTCAACCAAAGTCGAATGCAAGTACGACCAATTTGGCTGCGTCGAATGCGCCACGTCCTGCCCAGTATTTAACACTAACCTTAAATGCACCTCCGCAAACGCCTTTAACCTCACAGACTCCTCAACGGGATTCAGGGGTGTCGGACGAGGTCTGGGACCAGCTGCAAGCCGACAAGTTGGCCGCAGAGGAGCGAGATAGACGCGCAAAGGAAGAGGAAGGTAGACTTCGACGAGAGTCAAACAAAGCACGCGACGCAGAGAGACGGGCGGAGGAACAAGCCAAGCTGCGCGCGGCAGCTCTTGAGAGAGTCAAACAGCAGGCTGCGGAAGACAAGGCGGAGTTCGAGAAGCTGCAACGCGAACTGGAAGACGCTCGGAAGCGCGCGGCAGAACAGAAAGCAACCAGGGCACGGGCGATGGCCAAGCTGAAGCAGAAACAACAAGAGGAGACTCGGAGGCAGCGAAAGGAGAAGGAACTACAGTCTAAACTGAGCCGATCTGGTCTCTGCCCGATGGGATATCAGTGGGTGAGGCAAATGGGGGGATGGAGATGCGCAGGGGGGTCTCACTTCGTAAGTGATGGTCGCCTGGACCATATCTAACTTTTACTGTCAATCCGGCCCACACGGTCAGGGTCTATCATTGCAGCCACACTTTCGACTTGGCAACAAGTATCCCAAGCGTAATCGCCCCGAGCTATGCCATGTTAATTCGTTTTGCCTTACGTATGTGATCCAATAACTCGTGAGATCTTCGAAACAATGTTTCTTCAACATTCAACACTGCGATGCAGGACAATGATATCTCTATAATGTTCCAAGCTGCCATAGACCGCCGAGGAAGCGTCGCGGTCTTGAAAAGGCCGTAGGTGTGCTCAACTTCTTGACCCAGCAATGCTTAACTTTTGTACATACTCCCTTCACGTTGTGGAAAGGCTTCAGACATGTGCCAAGTAAGAAGAGTAACCTACCCGCTTATACTTCAATAAAGTAGGACTCGGCGGAGCTTCGTCACGTGCAATGCTCCTTGATGTTTGCAAAACACGTCCTTAGTGTCGATCATCAACTCCATGGGTTGCAACTCCCTCGACAGCGTATGTGGTCGAGGAGCGACACCATCACTGAAATTACTGGCAATTCGGTTCGTTTCGTGCATCTACTGTCGCTGCAGGCCAACCTAATTAACGCCGCATGGCACACACCAACTTGAATGCAGACATGTCTAAATGTTGTGTTTCTCTCGAACCCGATGTGACAGGCACCCAACCAGGATCCTGACGTTTATGAAGCCTCATTCACGTATAGCAACACCAAAGTATGAGAAAACTTCCCGCCTGAAGTCGAGCACTGATGTGATAAGTTAGCAAAGTTCTGAATACATTCGACCTGATTCTCCATACAGGGAAATACCTCACCTCATCGATCTGAACGCGTGTGAACTACTGGAGATAGAGGCGTCCTTTTTAATAACGCTCCCCTCTGGTATCCGAGCACCCCGTCGCTTCATTAATGGGGTGCAGTCCCATAGGCCTATTTAGTGAGTTCTCGATATCTTCCTTGCTCTCCACTGATTTATATGTGTGCTCCAGTCGCGTTCGTCGTGATCGATGGTTTAGCTCTGTTGCTCTTGCTCTCTCGGTTATTTTTCCGACTACAGATACGACGATTCTGGTGGGAAGATGTATGGGCGGCCGTCGTGTTCGTCTGTGGGATGACGTTCGTAGTTTCCATAATCATTGTCTATATGACAGGCAAGACCATTCACTGCTGCAGTTCAACTGATGCGTACTGACGATCCAACGCTGTAACAGATAACTATGACGCAGAAGTTATTTTAAATTGGATGATGATGCACACATTTACCTCCACAGTGTGGTTTGTATCTCTTGCATTGTTCTTCCATGTCTCGCTCAATCAAGTGATATTCTATACCAGGGCTGCTCGCATGAGTCTGCTCTACTCGACCATCCGGGTCATGTCGCCCTCGTCGATCCTCCGCAAGATTGCGCGGGTCGTCGCAGTCCTCTTCATTATTTTCTGGTTAACTTTGATCGTATTGAAAACCTGGTGGTGTGCGAGCAATTTTCCCTCGCCCGGAGATGGATTCCCGATGTGTCGGTTACGGGTTCTGATCGTCTTCTTTCAAGTAGTAAGTAAGTGATCGAATGTTCAACGCATTTTCTTATACATTATCATCTTACAATTTTCTTTTCCTAGCCGACTGCATTTCGGATGCAACCCTGGTGGTCCTTTCTCTCAAACTCCTTTGGAGAGTCAAGCTTCCTCGACGACAGCGTCGCATGATCTTATCCTTGTTCTCATCCAATATGGCCATGTCATCGTTTTCGCTGTTCCATGCAATTTGTCAGTTTTTCTCCTCGTCGAGTGCCGAAATTTTAGCCTGGTACTTGGAGGTGCGGCCGCTTCCGTTACTGCCCATGCAACAGCTAACGACTCATACTGTGCAGATGACGTCAGCTTTGATTGTGTGTAATTTGTTGGTGGTGGTCACATACGTGTACCGGGTGATCCTCAGTTCGCGCGATGGATCCTTTCCTTCCGAGTCGTCGGAAGACGACGACTTCACGACTCGCAACCCCGCAAGGAGCACTACTGATCCCCTTACCACGGTGGACTTGAACACCCTGCCCACTGCTTCCAGTAACGTCGACAGTGGTGTCTTTTCTTCATTGGGCCTCCAACAAGGGATACAAGTGGATATTCGAGACCTTCACATAAGGACATGTTAATTAATACATTTGGCTTGCATTTGTGCTTATACATTATTTATCCTCTGTCGTTGCGGTGCGGTGTTCTTCGTTGCTTTAATATTCTATTAAGCTTGTATTAAATCATGTATGTCCTTGCAAGAAAAGCTCGATTACAAAGGCTGTGGTCGGTTTTTGCATTAGTTTGCACAATAAGCAGAAGGGGACATATACTATGCTTCTAGTCGTACTAGAGAAAAAAGGGAGTAGGTTATCAGTGTATGAGGAAAGATCATGTTGAAGCTGTAATAAATATACAATTGAATAGTTTTCCTACATAATGTATGGTAGACGACGGGGTGAGTCAAGTGATAGAGTAGACTCCTGCTCGCAAAGCTCAGGCATGGGTGGACAATAGCGGACCATTTTACTTGTGTTAAGCGAACGTTCAGCCTTGCCCAGTTTCTGTGCTTCGGTATTTCGTTGGGTTGTGGCATGGGCGGTGTACCAATCAGGGTTGGATGTGAAGGGGACTTCGAGTCAAAGAGAGCCTTTCCTAGTGATAGTGATAGTAGAGAGTGGTCAAATACCAAGGGTTGCTTTAGTCCTGCGTAACAGCGTAAATAAGATGTATCATAGATCTTTTTAAACGCCAGGTAGAGGTTTAAGGAGTGCAAAACCACTCTATTTGAGAGGCCCGTTCATGAGCCTTGTTACCTCATTTCGTCCACATCTCATTCAGATCTCGTCCTAGTCACATACTTGTACCAGGTGGTTTCCCGAAAAAATGCAGTGAGTCAGTCTCTTCAGGATCGGAAACTTTGTCCAAAGACGACGAGGACTTCACCGCTTTTTGAAGCCTCACACGGACCACCTAGCCCATCACGACGGTGGGTCTGAACTCGCTGGCCACTTGTATCATTTTCACGAGGATCGTTTCGTCTTCAGTACGTGAGAGTTCGGGAGACTGAGATGAGGGTACTTACGGACGTATATCGCGATCTAGACCACTGTCGTTACTATAGTGGTCTACTAATGATTTGTTGCTCGTTCTGCAGGGGAGAATTGCTGTCTACAATTTCCTAGATGAGTCTTCAGGAATGCTGCATCTCGGGTGTCCACTGGCAGTGGTTCCGCTCGGGGAATGCCGAGAAAGTGAGTTTTTCTCGCATTCGCACGGGGCCATGGTAGTAGAGCGCCCGTTCTATCCTGGTCCATCACGGAGGCAATCACCTGTTTTTCCCGTCCAGTCTTCGCCATTATATTTGCGGTAACACATATTGCCAACGCCCGATCGATCCGGCAAACTTACAATGTTCAAATCTGCGCTCCCGATGGGCTGAGCTTGAGTCCCCTTATTCTCCCAATCTTCATAGCTGATTCCGGTCTAGTCACGAGGGCATGGAAACTCTCGTATGGGGTGTCTTTGCCGCAGAAGGGGTTGAGTATGCGCAGCTAGATAGCGAGTGGGGCCACTTGCGGATCAAGGGTCGGGGTGCGCTTGATAAGAGAGCTGTGGGAATAGTTGAGCTGGGGCGAGCTGATAGTGCCAGAATCGCGGCAGACCGTCATGTGGACGGATCAGGGCGAGGATGGCGTCACCGTCTGTGTCTTCCTTATCGTTGTCGAAAAGAGAAAGCCTTGAGCTCATCCGGGTGGGAGCGGGTACATCATAGTCGCCGTGCGAAGCAGCTAGGCCATGGTAGGCTGCACTTCGAGTACAGCTCGCCTCCTTCCCGTATGCACGAGATCACTGCAAATTCGATCACCTTGTTCACGTCGACAAGCATTGCAGGCTCAAGGGCTTACCCGAGATGAAGTCCCGGGAAATTCATTCCCAACAAACCGTCAGTAGGGAACCGAGAAGTGCTGCCAGTGATTATGAGTGCATAGCCAGCAACCATGCAGTGTGGCTTCACACATTCACACTTGAAGCTTGAATCTTGAAGCTTGACATCTGAACAATAAGCAACCGAGGTCATTGAAACTTGCATCACTCATAGATACACTGTGTACACAGCTAGCAAAACAATTCTACATACAAATGACCTGCTTTCCCGACCCTGAGACTGCTGCATACACGAATTCAGACATGCAACGTTTCCATTACTGCTTTTTGTCGCCTATTGCCAGTTTGTCGAGAATCACTTCCAGCATAGGGTTCCCGCCAAATTGGGTCACATTAGCCTGAACTTGCGCTTCCAGCGAATGCAATACACCGATTGTATATTCGAACGAGTGTGTCACTTCCTTGAGATACGAGATCGCAGCATGTTTGAGCATTGGGTCCTTGGGCTTCTGCTGTAGCACACCTGCAAAAGTGAGCAAATTTTACGGATCTTGTGTCGATACAATCCATACTTATTATGTACTTGCTGTCAGGCTTTTCTCTGATGCCGTGAATGACCGGGAACGAAAACTTTCCCTCCGAAAGGTCGTCGGCGAACCCTTTATCGTCCCTGTACTGAATGACAGGATGAAAATGAGGGGACAGATGTCCTTGAAGTTGGGTCGGCCCACCTTATCACTTTGCAAATTCATGTAGTCGTCTCGAATTTGGAACCAGATCCCTAGCAGGTCGACAAGGGAAACATAGTTCCTAATGTCATGTCCATGATAAGTCATGCTGATTTTCGTAATGCGTGACTTACAAGTCGGTATCAGCGGTGGCGCACTCCATCATCAATCTCACTGCAATCCGCAGTAGTCCCCCTGTTTCTGAGAAAGTTGGATAAGCAGTCATCCAGCTTCGGCTTGTCATCAAATACAAATACTTACTATCCTTCACCATATGTACATATTCCTCCTCGGTCGGACACTGGAGGTGGTCACGCCAAAACAACTCATTGCCCTGGCCACGGTGTAACGCCAACATCTCGTCTAATAAATCTCGCCTCAATAAGCGATTTCATCATCGTCAACAAATGGACACACCATTGAGAATTTGAACGAAACGGATACCGGAGTCGGTGGAGTTCTCGGCGTGAGCCAACCGAGCAATCCGGAGGACCTCTTCGTATGCAAGGAAATAGACGTAGTTTGCCGAGTTGATCGTCTGGGCCACGCCAAATACCTTATGTGCAACTGAGGCAAACGCCTACCGTAAACAGTCATCAATGGGTACTATGAGATGCTGTACCTGGCTTTCCCCGTCTCAACTCCGAGTCGTCTTCAATGTCGTCCACTCTGTAAGAGAGTAAATTACTATTGTGTCAACGAGAGGAGATTCATATTCACAACTTACAAGAGGCTCGCGTTGTGCAGGAGTTCAATTACACGGACTATTGCATCCAGTTGAGCCGACGGAACTCGCAGCCAATGGTCAAACGCCTGGACGAGGTGATTGCGGAAACCTTTCCCGGGAGAAGACGCAATGTATGTGTAGGGTTCAAGTAATACCTAGTAGTCCCAAGACTCATTAGTGAAAGCGGCGAAGGAGATATAGTATTAGACAAACTGATTCTTGATCAACAATTGATCGAGTGAGTTGCATCGACAAGAGTGAAAGAATTTCTGAACCGATGAGTACATGATGGGGCATATTGATGATTATGATACTTCCTAACCGTTTACTAGCCTATGGAAATCTTTCCTGTCAGTGCTCCGAGTCACTGCTGTATAAGAAGGTCAGAGAAAGCCGCGTATTCCTAAACGGGGCATTGGTTTCATATTGAGTATCCATTGAACGTTCTGGACTGGGCGACCAGCCGTCCAAAAGATGAGTGTTCCAGAACACGCGAGATTGTAGGTACTTCTCTATACATGTGGACACTTGTTCCGAAGCGTCGGACGCCATGGCGTGACGGTGTGAGATAACGCTAGGTGGTTTTATATCAGGATTCAAATGACAAATTGAGCCATTAGATCTCCATGATTTGTGATTGCCACTGAAAGTTAGACGTCCAACCAGTGGACAAAATTTAGATGATGAAATTGTAACACTGATCCAATGTTTGTCACTGGTGTAACTCTTGCCATCATGCGATCACAGTACCAGACTCATCTCAGATCTTCTGATATGGCCCATCATACGGGAGTCTCACTGGAGACACGATATTTTACATAGCAGGTACCGTTGACAAGTTAGTGTTAGGCGACTTTTGACAGTGGTAATGAATGACACCGCACAGCAATTTGAACAGGTCGCTTCGAAGAAGCACTATGATCCATGAGGACATGTCCGACAGATTGTGGCGTTCCAAACCCAAAAAAACTAGCGCTAAAAGGAGAGACTGTGTGCACGCAATACATACGATATCAGCGCGATTTCGGGTTAGTCTGCGATTTGCAGTATCACCCAATACCCAGTACATAATTTATTCGAATGTAATCACACCGCTCACTCGATTTTGCGACCGTGGAAAAGAATTACATAACACTATGTTGACCTCTTTCTTCAGTGAGGATGGTAATTTAGTACGCATTTCATTCGACCAAAGGTAACCATTTCGTCTTTTCGTACCTCGAGCTTACACGGCGTGCGAACGAACGATCCCGATCACTCCCAGATCGAGGTGCCATCCAACAGTATCAAACGCTACTCATCGACTCTGTCAAGGAGCACATCAAACATCTACACCATACGGCGCGCATCGCGTCTCTCCTCTCGAACCGTGCTGGATGACGCCGTCGTTGCCAGTTTGAACGTTCAAGAATCAATACCAGATCTCGGAAGCATATCACAATGACATGTCCGATCGCGGGACTGTTACCTGGGCTCGACGAATCGATCATAACTCCTGACATACATGAAACGTGTCGAAGACGTACTCGGACAAGGTTGGAAATTATATGCAGGCAGATGCTTGACACCTGATCGGTCTTTGACACATGACTGTACAAAATCAACCGACGAGACATGCCCGTGAATGATCGTCTGTTCGAGATCGCCCGGTTTGGTTGGATAGGTTCTGGCTCGCGGTTAATTTGATCCGCAGACGACCACGCTGTTCAGGGAGGTCTGGAACCTGCTGTGATTGGACTTCCAGGTGCCATATATGATCACGAACATGGACAATGATGTCAAGAGCGGGTGTATCCGTACACCGTATCGTTAATGGAGACGATGCGGATATATGGGCAGACGTTGGATTTGGTAGAGCATAATCAGGGGATCGAGTGGCTCGTCACCGAGTATCGGAACGAGGCGCAGAGGATAGTGATTAAAGGTGTGGTTTGGATTTCTGCTTGCCTCCGCTCCTGACCCCACTGGCGTGCCTTTTGTAATCGTAATTTTTTTGGGGTATGAGAATCCACTGGGAATCGTGAACCAATACACGCTGCCCCGTTGCGCGGTGAACCTCCGTTCGCGAGGTATATCACCAGTGGTGTGCTCGTGTTCGCGCCCGTCACGTCGCACCCGAAAAACGTTGGCCGTGTCGTCAGGTTTTGTGACACGAACTCGTCTGCGGACGTCGGTACGGGAGGGAAGGAGTACGACACGGCGCGATTCGTTTCGGGTGCGGATGCGCGGGACAACCAACACGTACAGTTCGTGCGCGAGTCTGCAAGCGTGGTGATCAATCTGTACATGGACAATCTCCGGGCGGTGGAAGACTCGTCGACGTGCGCGTACACGCACGAGGCGTTTTCGGAGCTGTTGATCAAGATACAGGCTACGGAACAATCAGGGGCCTGGCGGGTATGCTGACTCGAACTCTGTATCGCTCAGCCGAGTCCTCGCGATAGCGAGAGAGGACCCACGTTGGTATGAGCCAACGTGGGTGCCGAAAGGGTCCCCCTGCTCTTGACCTGTGGGAATCGCCCCCACCATCCGTTTCCCTCCACCACCAATTTCGAGCAGGAAGCTTCCCTCCTCCCCACTCGTTACTACCCAAATTGCAACCAATCTATCCGGGGTCGTGCCCTCGCATGCCACTAGCACCTCTGCGACCTGGCCAACTCCCTCGATAGGGCTTAAGATTGGTAGCTGGAACCCTAAACGGCCTCGGACGGGCACCGGTAGCGGTAGCGGAGCGCCCTGACGAGAGCTTTCGCAGGCTCGAAACCGCTACTATCCTGCTCCCTTATCTGCCCCTACTTGTACTGTAGACCGTCCCTTCTTCACGGCCGGTCGCCCGACCCTACTAGTCCTCGGAGAGGGGTGCCAGACGGACGAGCAAGCCGACCCGACAGCCCGAGTATCCTCTTCTCGCACACAGACCCCTAGACCTCCCAGACATTTACATGTAGATCTTCATCACTTGCGTGGCAGTAACATTTCAACAAAGTCGCTGTGCCTTAACTACGGTGTCCTTTTCAGCCATGATATTCGTGCCAAATTATTGAACCAAACCGTCGCTGCCCAACGCGAGCTCCCTGGACGACCCTTTTAAGCTTGAGCAGTCTACAGTAGCTAACAATTATCAGGGCTACCTCAGGGGTTGTACGACAGCAGCATGTTCGTGTCCAGGAGGGTCGTCGTGCGTCAGGCGGCGTGGGAATGGGTGCGGGTTGAGTGGGACCTCTCACTCGCGTTCAATTCTCACCGGCACCACCGTCTTCCCTGCCGTCGTCTCTCTCCCGCCCTCATCTTTCCCGTCCACGCCTTCCCTCGCCCTCGCCATCACCACCAGACGTCCAAGAGACTCGACAGTTTGAACATTCACCCTGAATCAGCTTGTGCAGGCATTATAAATGCTCAAGTACATAGTTAAATTTACTCTAGTCAGATTTATGGTTTACCTGATGTAAATCGCGCCGGTGAACCGTTCGCTGATGTTATGCGTATCGCACACCCACAGCCAGAGTAAGTTCTAGTATATTTTTTCCTGCTATTTTTTTTGGTTTGGGGTTTGGAACGCCAATTCATGGTAGAGGCTGATAAGCTGAGGCTCCTGCCCCTTACACTCCGTCTGCGCGAATGCCCCGAGGAGGACGTGCCACTCCGTCCGCCGTTCCTGCTAGTCGCAATCTTCTTGTGTGGTTTCCCCAGAGGTTTTCTTTGTCGTTTTTATGTAAACGCGCGGACATCGTTCGACTGACCTTCTCTCTGCGGAATGATGGTGTTACGCACGGCTTCGCTAGTACATAGTACATCGTGCGATGGGTGATTCGGAACAGTCCGTGGAAACTACGAAAATAGTTGATTTGAACTTGCCCAAGCCGCACGATACATGATCAGGGAACATTGGTTGCGGAGTACATCTCGGTGATCTAAGAGAAAGTACTGTGTACAGAACATTGATGAAAACATTGGCATCACTCTGCCTGCTCCATAAATACAACAGAACACAGAAAAAAAGGGAACAAAATTGTGGTTACTTGCCGAGGATGCCATTACAAGGCCCATCGCACGATATTAATCCTTCTGTCCTCTTCGTTCGCGAACACGTCGTAGCGACGACTGACGCGGCTCCACTGTACATTCCCCACGATCATGTCGATCATACCTTCCACATACGAGGTGAGGTATGCGTCCATTTCTGGGTTGAAAGATGGTAGATCGCGCACACAAGCATGAAAACGTTCCATGGCTGCTTCGACCAGTTTACCAGAATAATCGAGAGCCCCCTGCATATCCAGATTGGAAGTCGTTACATCCCTCTGAATGACTGTCAAAATGTTTGCAAATGCCTTGTCGAAGTCGTATTCCTTCCTGAAGGAGTGGATATCCTGTATGAAACATGAACTTCTCAAAAAGGTGAGCATGGTCGGAAGAGCTTCCCCTCACATTTGTGATAGTCAGCACATCTGCTATAGCATTTGTCATCTCGTCTATGACTGGGTGTGCCAAGACATCTTCGGGAATATACAGGCAGCGGTTGGACCGAGTCATAGTGAAACATGGAAAGGCGGCACTTGTTCGCCGCCTCATGCTTAGGTGCCCTTGAATATCGTCGATCGCATCCTCGTTTAGATATGCTTCTCGACCATGCGCTTCTTGGATCGAATACAATAACCACGTTTCGTTTTCACGAACGAATCGTGGCCAATGATACGGACCCAAGGCTATTCTCATGCTGGGCATTAACTCGCTAAATTGGAGATAGTTTCAGTCAGACGGACTGCGAAAAAAATGGGTAGACCAACTTCAGTGTCACTGCCATTAGAGGGTGCTGCAGGGTTTTTCCATCTCGAAGTGAGTCCAACCACAGTTGTGCAAGAGCCGGCGCTTCTTCCTTTGGACAACGATCCCTATGCAAATTATTGTCTGAGTTCATGGTGAGAGGAACAATAGAACTATACATACATCAGATCATCCAGCAAGAACCCTGCTCCGTTCCAATTAACAACTCCCATAAGCCATTCATAGGAAGATTTTGGCCACAGCATGGAAACAAACAGAGGAGCGTCACATTTCGCCGTTATCTGGTAATAGAAATCAGCACGGATAGATCGACAGATATAATCATGAGTCATTCACCGTCTCACAGTCCCCCGAAAGGGTGTTCTGTACCCATGCATGGAATGAAGCTTGAGCTTCCTGGAAGTGGGAATTGACCTCCGGCCCTGGCTTCTTGGGGAGAAGCGAGAGCAAGTCAGGAAGACGATATGTTTGTATCGACATGAGATGGAAGCAGGCGCAGTGAATTTACACTGACAATCCGAGGCCACGCACAATATATACCTACGACCTGGTGGTTTTGGTGGCATCACTGATTGATACGAATTGCATAATATCTGTCTCTGCTTCCTGAACATGTCACAAATGGAGATGTTAGGGGTCCGAGTTACTCTGCATCGGTGAGCTGAACTCGCCGCCAAGCATCATGTTGACGATGATGTCGTTCGAGCATGCTTCAGTTCCAAATGTACAGCCCTTCAAATCTGGATTAGTGCCACGGTTGCAATTAGTGAGCGGTCCACACTTCAATTTTACAGGCGACGCTTAGTTTATAGCGTATCTACATTGATTATATATTATATCTAGATCTTGAAGTTGAATTTCTCCATTCGGGTACGGCGGCGGCGGCCTCAGTCGCGCTCGGCGCTCAGCTAGTATATCCCGGCGTCCTACTACTTTTAAGTTTTGCACTCACGAACAGCTTGCGTACAGAAATGGGACTGGCAAGATATAGGTACAACAGCGTATTTGATGTATCATGAATCAATAATCAGATCTCAGATCTCAGACCCCGTCAGGCACTCCAGTTAAAGCTAATTTGGCTGCCTTCATCGGTGCAGATGCCTACAGTAAGCGTTTCGTACAATCAGCGAGCGGTGGGTCGGACCCGTCACTCTCCAAAAGGTGTGCATTGATTCCCCGTCTCTCTGTGTTAGATTACAAGGCTGTTTTCCAGATGAGCTCGATCCACTGAACAAATGGGCTTCTAGGCGGGGAGCGGCACGTGACCTTCCTAGAATAAAGTCCGTGCATGAGTCAGCGAGGTGGCGGTGGCTTCTTTCCTTCTGCCACCTCGCTCGCAGCTGCGGCCTCTTGGCCGCTTTCGTTTTTCCCCCCCGCCCTCCACTCCCTCTCTCAGGCCCAACGGCCTCTCATCCGTTGCGCTCGCTGGCCTGCTCGGTGCCCACCCAGCCCAAGCAGCTCGCTTGACGGACTTCGGCAGCACAGCGGGCCGGAAAGCCCGCCGGGCTTTCGCCCATTCCAGAATCCCATCCACGCTCGCTACGCGCCCAGCTAAAAGTGACAAGAGTGATCTCTTGTTACTTTTGGCTGGACGTCACGCGTCACCGTAGCGATCGAAATTCACGGACATACAGCAATGACAGCGCATGCGCCAGCATCGGTTAGATCGTTAGGATTTCTCTCATTTGTTTCTTCTTTTTTCCGCTACCTAACATACCATTATTTCCGCCTTACAAGCTCTTGCAAATGGTGAATCTAGAGATATACCGCCTTCTAGTTTTAGAATCGTATCCCCATTCCGGTCGAGTTTAAATGCAGTGAACTCAACTGACAATCGCTCTAACTGACAGCGTTATCACCCCTCACGCAATGTCTCACTGGACGGCGACAACAGGTACCTTAGTCATTGGGTGTGGCCTCACTCTGTTCTACAATGGTCGACGAATTCTCGCTACTCCAAAACCCCACCCGTTGCCCCCTGGACCTCCCGGGTTACCGTGGATTGGTAGCGTCTTTGGGATTGACCCAAATGCTCCATGGGTGACATACGCCGAGTGGGCCAAAACGTATGGTAGGTTACTACATAATCAATTTTGGCCCTACGCTCATACTTATATTGGCCCAGGCGACGTGGTATATTCTCGACTGTTTGGAAGGGATATCATCATCATCAATTCGGAGAAAGTTGCAGAGGAGCTGCTCGAGAAACGATCCACAAACTATTCAGACCGTCCCTGCTTCGGTGTCGAAAAAATGTTAGTCCCTCCTTTCTTGTCATGCTACTGAATTCAACTCACTGGTCTACTAGTTTTGGACTGGAATTCAATTCTGTTCTTATGCCCTATGGAGATCTATGGCGCTTGCATAGGCGGCTTCTGCACCAAACATTCCGACACGACGCTGCTTCCAGATTCTTGCCAATGCAACACCGTAAGGCGTGTCATATCCTTCGGCAGTTGCTCGCTACTCCCGAACAACTGGATGATCATGTGTTCGAGTAAGAGTCAAAGTCATGATGTGCTTCGAAAGACCTAATTCTACCTTTCATCAAGATACTCGATGTCGACCATTCTCATCAGCACCTATGACTATGATCCAGCATCTAAAAAGGACGAACTCTTCGACCTCGTTGCAAGCTTTAATTCCACGATTATGACTGCAATGCGTCCTGACTATGCGATCACAATCAGCGCCTTTCCATTTTGTGAGTCGATTCTCACTCCTTTTCGTATTTAATCACGATGAACCCTTTCGTAGTATGCCATCTTCCGTCGTGGTTTTTTGGGCTGTCGTTTAAGAAAACCTTGGAGGCCTCGCGCGGATTTGTGAAGGAATGCCTTGAACGCCCGTTCGAGTACTCTCTTCGAAAAATGGTGAGGTCAAATTTTAATTCAATATTTTATCATGCTCATTGAAAGGTGACATTTATAGTCGACCTGTGGCGTCGCACCTGCGATGGTGCATGACGGAATGCAATATATAGAAACGAAAGGGATTGCATCTGAAGAATCTCCGCTGAATGCGCTCAAGGATGCAGCCGGGTCAGCATTTTTGGGTGCGCAGCTCATATTCTTCGATCGTTAAAGGGTTAGCTCATTCACCTTGCACAACTTTCTTACAGCCGGATCTGAGACTGTACGTGCCAACAATATCCCAATGATCATAATGGTCAATAACGTTGGGATCAGACTACTGCAACTCTGATGACATTTTTCCTGATGATGATGCTGAACCCAGAAGTGCAGGAAAAGGCACAAGCACAGATCGACGCTGTTGTGGGAAACAGAAGGTTACCGGCGTTAGAAGATCGACCTTCGATACCCTTCGTGGACGCCATTCTTCGGGAAATCTTCAGATGTAACCCTCTGGCTCCTGTGTGTGCGTGTGATTCCGTCCGTCAGTCAATCATTCTTCTGAAGTTCTTAACCATGCAGTACTGCCTCATGCTGCTGTGGATGACGATGTATACGAAGGATTCCACATCCCAAAGGGTCAGTAACTTACGATCTCTCACTGAGTCACTAAACATTCATTAACGGGAATTTCAGGTGCGATTATCATAGCGAACGTATGGTCAGTGAGGTCCTAATATTGGACATATGTCTCGATGTCATGTTTCCCTAGGTCGATGGCACACGACGAATCCAGGTACTCCAACTCGCATGCCTTCATCCCCGATCGATTCCTCAATGATGACGGTTCGCTCAAACTAAACGATACTGATCACATTGCGTTTGGATTCGGTCGACGTGTTTGCGTCGGAAGACACTTTGCAGACACGTCTGTGTGGTCGGTGATGACAAAGGTGCTGGCCGTGTTCAAGATACTGAAACCATTGGACGAGAAGGGGGTCGAAATGTCCATCGAGCCGAAATATACAAATGGAATCACTGTGTGAGTTATTAGTACCACCAGGATCCATTGTTTACTCTAACTTTTCGCACAGGCACCCTCTTCCTTTCAAGTGCCGGATCGTGCCCAGGTTTCCAGATATGGATGCTAAGAAACTGGACGAGCTGATGGGCGCTAGTACTGCTTGACGAGATCCTGTTTTCTTTTTTGGTTCAAGTAATATTATAGTTGTGTACTGTACAGTGTACATGGTGTGATAAATTGAAGTGGTCCCGATTCATACTGCGGACGCCTTGCGAATCTTGATAATCAAATTCATACAAATTATACTGCGGCCACCGCAGATATTTGACACTGGGACAATATTCACCCGTAGTTGTAGTACTAGCACCCAAATTATCTCGTTCGACAGGCCTTCGGGCCTCAGGACTTGTCAATCCACATCGCCGATCAAGTACCGCTACCTACTTGAATGGAATCAAGAGAGCACTACGGCAGAAGTCTGTGGTGTCTAAAACGGCCGGCAGGAACGGCGGACCGAGGGGGTCATGCCCACCTTGGGGCATTCGCGCAGATGCACACGGGACAAAATTTGATTTTAAAAAATTAAAAAATTAAAAAATCATCCGTTATTACAGGTCACCGGGCCACTTCGCCTCTACTACGTGAAGGTATTTGACAGGTCGAGCCATCACAGCATAAAATAGTCGACGGAAGCAGCCATGCGGAATCTCTGAGGAAACGTAGTAGGTGCGGCGGACACATCGTTGCCCACAAGTGCACAGATGAATGACACCACACAGCATAGGTCGGTTAGATATCCTTAATGATGCCAGTGCTACTTATGATTCCAGGCGCATTTCTCCCATGTGATCTCTGATGAGAGATTGCTTCGACGTGCCCAGCGGGAATTGGTGTCCATCCAGGACAAGAAACTCGTATCATGGAGCCTGATGGAGGTACAACTTCGACAGAAATAACCAATGTATATTTCTTTCAGCACTTGACTAGTACTTGCGCGACACGGCTATCTCGAGATTGACGTCCATTCTGTTCTTTAGCATGCGGTGGGACGCACTGTGGCGTAGCGAGAGACCGCTTCCTCTCTGCCTCCACCATGCGTCCTCGCTCAACGATTTCAGAGCACCCGCCAGCCACGCCCGCATGCTTCCATTGCCTATTCCGGCTTCTCGCAGTTCACTCCCCTGGGGTCTGGAGCCCGCGATCCCGATTGCCGGGTACACGCGTCTGCGGTGTTCCCAGCCCTGAGACACCCTCGCAGTTCCCATACCCGGCAGCTCGGACTCCCGCCATCCACTTCATCTCATCCTACTGCCACCCTCTCCTCTCAGCGCACGGAGGGACGTCCAAAGACGGAACCCCACTTGGCGAATGTAATTGTGTAGTGTGTACAACAATTGTAAGCAGTCGTCATATATTTCTTTCTTTTTTTTTTTTAAAAAAAAAAACATATTTCTCTTATCAATCAACGATGCTACGGCGGCCCGTCGTCCTTGTCCTTGTCGTCTTGTCGGGATGGCACGCCGTCAGTGTACACTTCCGTGTGGGCGAGGGAGAGAAAGAGAGCGAGAGAGCGGGGTGACAACGTGTGGCAACCGACATGCGCTCTCGGTGGAACGAGAGCGCATGGCAGTTGCTACACGCTGTCCTCGATGAAGCCGACAGTCGTCGCCTACCCCTTCGGTGGGTTCGCCGAGTTCCGATGGGCTACCCCTTCGGGTCTTCCCGCCTCGCCTTCCGGAGTTCATGTGGCGTTCTGACACGCAGTAAGGCACGAGCGGAGTGACAGAACATCGTCTTCGGCCGTGCGAAAGGAAAGTGGCGCCAGTGCTCTTTCCTTTCGCATTCATCGCTGCTCTCTGCGCCTCAGCGGAGCTAGCTTTACAGCGTCTCTTTGTCTCTTTTTCACGCTCTCTCTCGTCTCGACAGTCTGTCTTTACTCATTTCGACCTTTTTCTGAAAATTTTCTCGCACTTACCCTTAGCGTACGATTCAGCATGGCCGATCCAAATCTCGAGGAGATTCCTGACTTTGCAGGCGAGGAATTCGCATGGATTCGCGAAGGCATCCGCCTTGGTCGCGGTTTAGACGAGGAGCAAGCCCTCGCTCGTCTCGTCCAGGCGGGCCAAGAGTAACGTGCCCTCCGTATTGCTGCTTGGAATGAGCGCAGAGAAATGGAGGAACGAGACGCCGCAGAAATAGAGCAACTAAGGTGACAGCAACGAGAGGAAGAAGAACAAGCGGAAGTGGAAGAAGCTGAACGGGTCCGCTTAGATACAGAGAAAAAGAAGCCTAAAATGAACGTCTTCAACGCCGGTACTTCTGCACCGGACGTTCTTTCTCTGCCCCTGTCCCAGTATGCCATTCAAAAACTCAACTCGTTTGAATTTGTAGAACTATGGTATTTTTCCCTTCCCGGTCGAACGGACGCTGCGAAGTACAACAACAGATCGCAAGCCGACGACACTTTTGGCATCTCCAAAGTTGACGATCACCTAACAGTGCGGTCCATCGCATCCGTCCGAGCCTCGAAAAATGCCCTACCTGACCAAGATCTCTCCCTCGTCGACTTTTTACAAGCTAAGAACTCGTTCCTAGAGTATGCGAAGAAGGCCGACTGGCCAGCCGTCAACCTAGACGCTCTCGCGAAGTTCTTCTGGTATCTCGAGATCCACCCCCTTCTCCAGGTTCCCCTCGGGCAACAGACCTTACTCACGTATGCCGCTCGGGTACGGCAGGACTGGCACCGTGAACTCAAAGCGGGCAGGGGATACGACCTCTCGGTCATCAATCACCGACTTCTGAGCAGCATCGGAGATGAAATCAGGGCTTTTGACGAGCAACAGACTAAGAACCAGGCATGTCGCCTTCTTAAACATTTCATGTTCGCGTACTAATCTTTCTTGCTACTCTCCTCTCGTTCCCTGTGTTACAATAATAAAATTACACACCCTGCGCAATCGCTCTCGTTGCACCCGCGCTCGCAAACATCCACTGCACTCGCGACCTCGTCGCAACCGCACTCTCTCGCACCCGCGTTTTCACGCAATCGCGTTCCATTACACCCGTGTTCACGTCCACGTGGTTTTGCTCCTCACAGCTGCTTGACTTCGTCAGCAAGCGTGAGTCTCAGAGCTCCTACGCTCGACCCAATACCTTCGGGCGAGCATCATCCTACCGTGATGCCATGCCGGAGCGTAAATTCAAGCGCAACTCCCGCTCTACGTCTCCTGGCCCATCTCATCATCCCTCTAGAACGGGTGGGCGCTCTCCCAGAGCTCATCGTCGCCGCTCCTCGAGGTCCGCTCCTCCCCGTTCCCCGTCTCCCAAATCTCGCTCTCACGGTTCCAAAGGAAGAGGCGGCCGCTCGGCCTGCCCCCAATGTCTGGGGCGGTTTCAGCACGACATACGGAACTGTGCCAGCAACATGCTGTGGAACAACACCCCCGCGAGATGCACCCGAGACCCTGACGGCTCGCTGCTCAACCCCAAAGGACAACCCGTCTGCACCGACTGGCAGAGACCATTCGGTTGTCGCATCAAGCACACCGGTGGCACCCTCCACGAATGCTCCGGATGCGGGGACTCCGACCACGGAGCCCAAGGATGTCCTAAAAGCCAGAAGGCTTAAAGCACGCACACCATACGTTCCCGATGCCTGGGAATGGTGGTTGCGCACGTCCGGTCTCATAATAAGATACCCGTCCATACCTGAAGGTTTACGCACCGGCTTCTCCGTCGGACTCGCGAACCCTCCCATCTCATTCGTTCCTCCCAATAATCCCTCAATAGAGGAGCATGCCAATATCTTTGATGAAATAGTACATAAGGAGATGATAACCAAGGGCCGTTACATTGGCCCATTTAATCGGGGCGAAATCGAGAAATTACTCGGTCCTTTCCAGACTGCACCCCTTTCTCTGGTACCCAAACCAGGGAAACCAGGCAAGTTCCGGCTCGTTCAAAACCTTTCGTTCCCGCACAGTCCTGTATCCCCCCTCGTCTCGGCGGTTAATGCTAGAGTAGACCCAGACTTATTTCCTGCCCACTATAGCACCTTCTCTATAACTTCCCTCATTATTTCCCGCCTTCCCCCTGGATCCGAAGCAGCAGTCCGTGATGTTGCAGAAGCCTACCGGACGATCCCGTCTCATCCCGTCTCATCCGTCCCAATGGCCTTCTCTGGTAGTTCGGTTAGCCGAGAATAAATTTGCCATTGACTCTTCTTTCTGTTTCGGCTTCGCACCTTCGGGAGGAGTCTACGGTATGGTAGGAGCAGCAGGTGCTGACATCATGAGGTACAATGGCATCGGCCCCATCGCCCGATGGGTCGATGACCACATATTCGTCGTGAGCACCTCGTTGCATATAACCATTCGCGGGCGGACCTATCAGCCTCAATAAGCAACGTGGGCGGCTTCTTCACTAAAGGAGGACGTGCCTGGTTCGCAGGCAGCACCTTACCCAACGGCGAAACCGAAGAATTTACTTTCCCCATCCAGGACCTCTCCCGAACTTCCCCCAGATCCGACCACGACCGTCAATTCTGTTACAATCTGGATGACGTGAATAAGGTAACAGATCACCTTGGCATCCCCTGGGAAGCCTCGAAAGACATCCCATTCTCGTCCAAGCCCATCTTCATTGGCCTCGAGTGGGACATCGACAACCGAGCGGTCACCCTCACCGAGACTAAGCGAATCAAATACCTAACGGCAATTACCGAATGGGGAAGCAAACGCATACACACCCTGATTGAGGTGCAGAAGCTGCACGGCAAATTGCTGCATGCTTCCCTCGTGTTCCCGGTGGGTCGGGCATACCTTACTAACCTGGAGGCCATGCTCGGTGTGTTCGGAGACAACCCTTTCAAACCCAGAACCCCCCCACGCGGAACACCTGGTGACCTAGCCTGGTGGAAACAAACACTTTCCCACACTCCCCTGCCCCCCCTTCCCATCCCCGGTCCCCAACCCATCTTAGATTTCCGTGCCTTCTGCAATACAAGCAATGGAATGGGTATTGGCATCACGGTCAACAACAGGTGGTGAGCATGGAGACTTGCACCGGGATGGCAATCCAACGAACGGGACGCCGAGTGGGCAGAGTGCGCCGGACTCGAGCTTCTCGTGCGCACCATCCTTGGGGCCGGTGCCTCCAATTTTCATTTCCAGGTTTTCGGAAGCAACGTTAAGATCGTCGAAGCCTGGGCAAACGGCCGCAGTCGGAACGGACCCACCAACAATGTCTTCAAACGACTACATGACATTTTACAGGGTGCTAACTGCCAACTCGTCCTCAAACACTGTCCCAGCAAGGACAATCTTGCCGTTCACCCCTCTCAAGGGTCCTATCCCCCCGCAGATCTCCTCCTTCCAAACCAGGAGCCTCCCCCCGAGCTCAAACCATTCCTACGCAACTGCGCCAACCCCTCCCGTGCCCGCGGTTGTGCGGACCTGCTCCAACTCACTCGCGCCTGAGTCACGGTGCACCCCTCAGCTCCCGGTTGCACCGGCCATCTCTCGCACTCGTTCAGCCCCCTCCAACTCAGTTTCCTCTCTCCGCCCATCCCCTTTGCGCCCAAAATGCAAGGCCAGGGAACGCCTCCTCCTCTGGAGACCTGTCAAAACCAGATCTCCCAGGGACTCCGGCTCCCTCCTCTCCTCGGTCGACGTCTCTCGAGTCTACGAGGTCCTGTGGGGTGCGTGGTGTGACAGCACGAAGGAAACCTACGGCACCGGGCTGTTAGCCTTTCACACCTTCTGTGATGAAAGGAACATCCCAGAACCATGCCGGGCACCTGCAAGCTCGTCCCTCATCTCCGCCTTTATCTCTGCGTTGGCCGGCTCCTACTCGGCGAGCGCAATCTCAAACTACGTCGCTGGAATCCGTGCGTGGCACACTCTACACGGCCTCGAGCTTTCCCTCAACGAGACCGAGACGGACGCGCTGCTCAAGGCAGCTTGCGCTCTCGCTCCACCCAGCTCCAAAAGACCGCCACGCGAACCGTACACGATCAGCACCATATCAGCTATAAGGGACAAGCTCGACCTCCTTCTTCCCCTCCATGCAGCAGCATTCGCTTGCCTCACCACGGCTTTCTTTGCCACCGCGCGGACCAGCGAGTTGACAATTGTCAACCTCAAAGCCTTTGACCCTGCCGCTCATGTCAAGCCATCGGACGTGCGCAACGAGCGCGACCGCCAAGGCAACGAGGTGACCACCTTCTTTATACCAAAAACCAAAGCCGCCCCACAAGGGGAGGACATCTACTGGGCAAAGCAGGTTGGCCCTTCAGACCCGCAGGCGGCGTTTGACAATCACATAACCATCAACGCCCCGCCGCGCAACGGTCCCCTCTTCGCGTACCGCAACGGCAAAGGACACAAGGCACTCACCAAGTCGAAATTCCTCCAAGTGCTCTCGACCGCCCTCACAGCTGCAAATCTGCAGCCTCTCAACGGGCACGGCATCAGCATCGGATCCACTCTCGAGTATCTCTTGCGGAACATTCCCTTCGACGTCGTCAAGGTCAAAGGAAGATGGGCGAGCGATGCCTTTCTTACGTACCTAAGAAGGCACGCTCAGGTACTCGCTCCCTACATGCAAGCCACACCGGCGCTGCACGAGACCCTCTTAAGGCTGACACTGCCTCCGGTCAGATGATCTTTGGTATGTCCTATCCTGTCCGCCTCCTAGTCTCCGGGTTTTTCAGCTTCACTGCACGCGTCGTCGTACCGGACGTCTACATTTCGGGATAGCAGCTCATCCTCAGCCCAGGTCGGTCCGGAGCCGGACAGCGCCCGCGCGCTGCCGCCCGCATTCCCCTTTCCTCCTCGACGTTATCGTATCCACACGTCTCTCAGTAGCACTTCCGTTTTCTATTGTCCTTAGCTACACACTAAGTACATCTCTCTTCTCTTTCTCCCCTGCAACCACAGTTCTGTGCTGAGGCCAAAGACCAACAACTTGAAACGCTACCCAGTGACCGCGACTTCCCGTCTTGGGTTCAAACTCAGAGGCTCCCCTCCTTTCAGATGGCTGGTCACCAGTCTACACAGACTCCCACAGCTTGCCATTTAGTACGGTAAAAGCTGGCTCATAAATATTGCGTACTCGACTGTAAGGTAGGGCTGCCCGCCGCTTAACCGTTACGCCAAAAGGCAACAATACTGAATGCTCAGCATTCAGTACCGCAGGCAGTATATATACTAGTTACAGGTAACTAGGTAAGCTGTAGGCTTACATCGACCTTGCACTGGCGACACACCATCCAAAGTGTAAATTCTGCCTTAGGTGTGTCCTGAATCATGATCTTCCTCGGGTAGTACGTTCGCTCAAACTCTTCGCCTATACCTGTTTTGATGACCCGGCGAAAGGAATTGAAATTTCGTCAGCCTTATCCTTGTTGTGCGGTTACATCCTATAAGTGATGCATCCCGACATTTATGTAAGTCAAGCGCATGTACTTCTACTCATCCACATTTGCTACTCGATGATCTTCAAGGTGATCATAACCATTGCAGTCACAGCGGCTGTTTTGGCCGCCCCGACACCTCTTCCCAAGGGAGAAACTCATGGCATGGCCATACCGCTCACAAAATACTCCTTACTGAATTACGACAAAAGCATCAACATCGACGCGCTCAAATCCCATGTTACATCACATACCGCGTATATCGACCTGTGATGTCCTCAGGTATCGCGTTTGCTCACAGTTTTTAGCAAGATCATTCGTGGCATGAAAAGTTCTGAAAGGAACACGGGAACGCTGCATTCCACTGCTGTGAAACGTGGCGTGTCCCCACAGAGTTGAGCTGGCGTTGATCTGACAATACACGGTGGTGACGTTTGGTTTGGGATTATTTCGATCGGCAGTCCAGCCGAATCCTTCACTAGTAAGTCTTTCCGTGCATTCGTGACACCCATTCACTCTAGTTTCCACGTTAGTCCAGTTCGACACCGGTTCTAGGTAAGTGTTTTCTGTCAGTATCGTTCACTCTCTCGTCTTATTTGACCCAGCGACCTCTTTGTTTCAGCGTTAAACGGTGACGAGAACTGCAGAAGCCACCCTAGTAACCTCTGGGATCCCGCTTCATCCCCCACCGCCAAGGTCCTCAATCAAGATTTTGATACGCAATTCGCGGATGGTTCGTTAGTAGATGGTAATCAATACACGGACAATATAACCATTGCTGGTTTCACGGTATGTTTTTACTGTTGGCGGACATGATCATTTCTGACCGATGAAGGTTTCTGGAGGTCACCTGTACATCAGTGGAGCGAACGATGCGCTTTACATTGATGGAAGCCTCCTGTAACAAATCCGATGAGCTTACACGCCAGGTGGTAACGGATGCATAAGTACTGAGATCACCCTTTCAGGGTTACTGGCAGCTGAAGATGGAGAACATTATAGTCAATGACCAGATAGTTCTGATAGGTGTACCCACCATCATAGACACTGGTTCCAACTCCATTGTGGTGAATCATTGCAAGTTTTGGCGCTGCACCAGGCACATGGTGGTAAGGCCTTCGGGGATGGTTACTAGGTACACCTATGAGTTTCGGTCGGATTTGGTACCTTTGATTGACGTCTTGTAGTCCCCTGCAGTTCTTTTCCCTCCTTGACTTTTACCACTGGCGGAAAGCCGTTTTAATCCCTGCCAACGTTCTCAATCAGGGACGGGTTGCGTCTGACTCCCCCCGATTGTTCCAGCGGAATTATGACTTTTGAGACGGATGATGGTGAGATTCTCCTATTCAGCATGAGGATCCTCTTCCGTTTCAGATCCAATAACAAGGTAACTCGGCTCGCTGCAGAGGGCGGCGGCATCGTGTACGTCGTCAAGGTCAAGGAAGACATAGATGGTGACGCCATCCTCGCCATCCTTCGTTCCCCGCTCGTTCTGACCCCTCCGTTCAGATGACGATCTGTCGCGATTCCACTATCAGCTCGCCCCCCAGCTCAACTACTCCCCGGCCAACCTCACCTCCATCGCTCTCATCAAGCGCACCCCGACCCTTGATCCGCTGGCCCCACTCGCTACCCAGCTGCACATACTCAATCTCTTCGGCGGCGAAGACACCCCATACGAAAGTCTCTATGCCCTAGTCAGTTGCGGAGTAAAGCCCTGGTTCGACGCGTTCGTCGATGCCCACGGCGCTGGAAAGGAGGAGCAAGACGGGTATGTCGTCGTCGTCCCACTCGACCTGCCATGCTCACATTCGCCCAGGGATACCCATGACAGCATGATGCTTTGGATTCCTGTGTAGGCTGTACTATTGATAATACCGTAAGTAACATGTAGCTGATTGGTTGTGCATACACTGGTCTCCAGAGCTGAGAGGAGTATGCGACAAGGATACAAAATCCATTCAATCAACCCTGTTTCTAAACATAACCTTCGCATCTGCATCAGCCGCGAGGAGAGTGCCCATAGCCCTGCTCTCTGGGTGTGTCATGTTCTCCTCCAATTTCACATCGTAGGTAACCACCATGTGGGCTAGCATGGATTTCAGCTCGGCCGCAACATAGAAACGTCCGGGGCTGAAGTTGGATCAGAGAACTGATTCTGAACAAATACGAGGTGATACGAATGGCCTTACCACGCATGTTTTCCGTGCCCCCAGGGCAAATACTGGGTCGTAGTCGAGGCAAATGGAAGTTTCGATCGCATTCCATCTTCATCGGGCAGGTCAGCAAATCGGAACGGCTCGAATGCCTCGGGGTTCTCATAGATTCTCCCGTCATGATGCACGGATCGTGCGGGTACAGCAACCATAGTTCCCTTTGGTATAAAAGTGCCGTCTGAAAACGTGAAATCTTTCATGGCCTTGCGAAAGACGGTTACTGATAACCTAGTGATTAGGACGCGCACAAACGGACATGAAAACGGTTACCGATATTTGTGCCTCTGATGCGTTGGCATTCCTTCAGGAAGCTATCGACCTTTCGCATTTTTCCCAATGCAACCTTAGACCAACCGTCATTCTCAACAATACCTTCCACTTCTTCACGAAGGGGTTGGATGTACTGAGGATTGGATGCCAGGTAGAAGAGTACCTGAGTGAAAAACTATGAGAGTGAGACACATTAGTCTGAATTGATGCCGTCAAATGGATTCAGACATACATTCGAGGAAGTCTAGAGTACAATCGGGAAGTTGAGCGTACTTTTACATTGGATATATGCGTGTACTCACAAGTATGGATGCAAAGACCACGGCCAGGATGCGATTCGTCAAGCGTTCTGCAGTGAGTTCCGGGCCATCTGCCTTCTCCATCAACCACGATAGAAGATCGTTCTGTCAAAAACCGCGATGAGCGCGATGTCAACGATAATGAAGGCACCAACAGGCTTATCGTCCCACTCCCTCCCATACTCGTTCAGGTATTTCTGTCGTTCTTTGATAATCGGACCAAGAAGCTGCACACCGCGTGCGACATTCCGAGGAATGTTTGTAAGGAAACGAGTGGCCAGTCTGGCTTCGTGATAAATCTAACTGTCGGACAGTAGCGTGGTATCAACTCACACTCTGATGAATGCTGGGAAAAACCTGACCACAATGCCCCCTTTGATGGCATCCATGGTGTAACGGATGTTGAGATCTATCCAATGAGCGTTTCGGCCTAGAGCGATTAAATGATAGGTGAAAGGGAGCAGGGAGAGTCGACAGGCGAAAAAACATACATAACGGAAGGCCAACAAATGCTCTGTTAGTCGCTCTGCAGATAAGCTTCTCCACGGTGCTTAGCGCCGGGACGCTCTTCCACTCTGAATACTTCCAATTCAAGTTTTAGCAAACACGAGTCAGCGAAATTCCTCACCACTTCCTTTGAGGTCCAGATGTTCATCAAAGGATGCAACTATCTCATCTCTGACCTCAGGATATAGTAATGGAAGATTACAAGTAAGTTGGGAGCGAACGACCTCAACGTGATACGGATTATCAACGATCTCACGACCCAGTAGGTACCTTATCTGAATTTGCTAATGACGACGTTCGCTGCGGGTCTGACTTGAGAAGTACAAATCAACTACTCACTTCATCAACGGCTTCTATATGCGAAAACACATCGTCGGGCGCCCTGGCCAATTGTTCCACGCATCCTGGGCTACTTAGAATGACCGTCCAGTGGTAAAGTTCTGGGATCCTAAATGGTGCAGACTTATGCTACAGAATGTGGCGTTAGCATTCGATTGTCGTTCGACACGCAATACTTGCCTTCTCGTAGCCTTCTTGTATGATACTCTGTGCATTAGTCATATACTTGAAGGCGGTCCGCCAGGAGCCCAACCAAGTGCTTGAGTCTACGGTCGGGATCGCATCAAGCTGATGAAATAGGTAAGTAATAGTAGGCACGTGCATCTCCATTCGAAGTTGCAGTGCTCACCCTGGGACGTTGAGACAACTTTGAGAGTACGACGACGGCAGCGACGAAGCCTGCGATGCCATAGGCGACGCCCGAAATATTTGCTGGAAGCTCTGGAAGTCGCAAGCTCGTTGAAAGTGCCATGTATTATCGATTTGGTTCGACAGAGGCAACTCCAGTACAGACCGGGGATATGCTGAGCGGCGTTTCTAGTCTTGTTAATAAGCTGTGACGAACGAAATATCACCACGATATCAACGGGACATTTACATACTTATTGGGTTACTTACAACGCTTTCATTAGGTTTCAAACACGACTGAAAATCCTAGCGAGATAAGACATATGTACTTTCCAAAGTGGAAAAAGCAAACAGACAAATTTACCGGTATCGGAAATTGCTGATACAACTATACTGGATCGACATAAGTACCGGACCTCAAACAAGTCCGTTCGCTTACAAGGCGGACCAGGTCTCTCCCACCGCCACGTCCCCTGTTCAAGGATCTCGATTCCCGATTCGATATTCCCGTCGTCTTCTACAACCAGATCAGCACACGACTCCGAGGACGTGCCCCCTGAGAGAGTTCTCGGCGGTCGATCTGTTCTTGATCGAGCTCGAGGATGCACTCGAGAAACCTGGAGTCAAAGGCAACTTTGGTATCACTGGACACTCGTGGAGCGACATCTTCAGCACCTGAGCCAACAGAAACCCGACTGGGCTTCACCGTTGATATGACCTGTGGATGGATGGATGCGTCCACTATCTCCGCAGATGTAAGGCTGACGTTACACTCCTCTTTCTGCTGGATGAATCGTATGCAGTATACCGTATGTCGTGCATTTGATCTGGATCTGACCCTGGGCCGATGACATTAGACAATCGCATGCATGACTGAACGGCATGTGGTTCCGAACGACAGGAATGATTCCAATAGTAGGCTGCTGGCCTTGATTGTGATCGGCCTCTATCAGACGTCATGCTAGTTGAGACTGAAACATCGTGCTCACCTCTCGACTTGGCTATGCTTGCGCCGAACTTTTATGGTAACATGCATGGCAACCTCTCGACTACTTGAAAGCGATCAGGGTGTCAATCCACCTCGTCAACAAGTTCTGTTTTGCGGATCTCTTACCTTTTTTCAAAAAAATTCATTTCCGTCCATGTGAGTACAACACCCTCTGTAGGACGCTCTAGCCTAGGTAAAAAGGGGCCCCATGTACCACGCCGCATCCCCATTTTTGCGAATGTCCCGTCAGGACAGGGGTAAGGCCCCGAAACGGTCATCTCTTACCTTTTTTTTTTTGAGTCAATTTGTTGTGTCCTGTTCAAGTTGCGGAGTTGTGAGAACTCTACCATTAGAGGTCATTCTATTCAAGCCAGGGGCCTCTGCCCCTCAACCCCATCTGCGCGAATGTCCCGACGTGGGCATGACCACTCGGTCCGCCGTTACCGCCGGTCGTTCTCCGCTTTAGATGCCACAGACGTTTGTTGTCTCGCCCCAGCGTGCAGAAGCGACCACACAACGTGCGCGATCGTGCACGTTGTGCAGTCGCTCCTGCATGCCGCCCCCGTTTCTGTTCACCCATCCACCCCCGTCCCTTCCGAAGTTCCGAGTCACTCGTAGACGACGACCTCACCCGGCCCACCAGCATCATTGTCCCCCGTGTGCGTTCTCCCTCCCGTTCCGATCCCCCAGTGTCTCATTGACATCGCCCACACCCCCGCCACTATCTTTGTCTCCTTACCACCAACCGCCGTTTCGTCCCTTGCAGGAACGTCTGCACAAGTACGTGATAGTTCGGGGAGACTAACAAGGAGATGAGGGTACTTACGGACGTATATCGCGATCTAGACCACTGTCATTACTATAGTGGTCTACTAATTATTTGCTGCTCGTTTCGCAGGGGAGAATTGCTGTCTACAATTTCCCAGATGACTCTGATGAGTCTTCAGGAATGCTGCGTCTCGGGAGCCGGGACCGGTGTCCACCACGGCTAGTTCCGTGGTGGTTCCGCTCGGGGAATGCCGAGAAAGGTGGGTCCATTTTCTCGCATTCGCACGGGGGTAGAGCGCCCGTTCTATCCTGGTCTATCACGGAGGCAATCAGCTATTTTTTCCCGTCCAGTCTGCGCCATTATCTGCGGTGACACATACTGCCAACGCCCGATCGATCCAGCAAACTTACAATGTTCAAATCTGTGCTCCCGATGGGCTGAGCTTGAGTCCCTCGTTCTCCCAATCTTCACAAGTAACTTAGCTGATTCCGGTCTGATTCAAACCGACGGTGTATGGTTCAATACAGCCATTGTTCGCCTACAAGGTTCTCAGCATTTTGTCATCCAGTAACAATCTGTCACCTAATATCGACCTTCTCATCTCATCATACTTATCATTACTTGTCGTGTTGTGCGTTTCCGTGCTCACCAGATGGATGAGCTTCAGACTGTGCGCGTCAAAAATTCAAGATATCTGATTGGCTCTGCAGATGCCAGCAGGCATACACTGCACCCAGACTTTGCTTAATTCGGCATGCCGAGGTATCACCAATCAAAGTCTCAGGCTGTTTCCTACAAAAGGTTTAATGCATGTCGCCAAGTTTCGTTTCACTGATATGAGAAAGCCATCCAAGAGGTTGCTACATTCAGCAAGTAGCGCCTAGTTTGAAGCAGTGGTACAGGGACCAGTTCAGGGTACAAAGGGGGACCGACTTGAACGTAAGCGGACTGCTCCACCGCCGTCCGAGAATGACTTCACAAACTTTGGCCTAGAGAGCCACTGATTTCGCCAACTTTCATTTCCGCTCTTTCGGCTAGTAAATGACCGCCATGGTGCAAGTTGGCGTGATGAGTTTTGACTGGATTCCTGCTCTGATTTAAGGCGCTTGTGTCGAAGTTCAAATTATACCGTGATCTGCCATCGAAGCGCTTCTTTATGTAAGTTCTCTTCAAACTATTCTGCCAGATTAGTGCTGTCTCACTCATTCGCAACGGGAGCGAACAGTTTCAACAAGGCTTAAGTAAAGCACGGAACCGCCATCACATGCATGTTTAGCCACATGGTAGAACGTGGCATCGGCATGCCATCAGAGGAAGGAACGCTCAGGTCGTGATGCGGCGGGATGCGTGTTGGCTGGGATGTTTAATATTATCACACATTGACATCATGGCATGGTACCAAAAAGACGCCCAGGGCAATATTTAAGAACGTTCGGTCGTTCTAACTACTAAACTGAGCGATGAAATTGGCAACACAGTGGCTCTGACGACGACGACGACCAGTTACGGGCATCGATATGTATGTAATATGAGAGCCTGATGCTCGAGAACGACAGGAACGGAGATACTTAAGCTGTGCGCCCCTGGCAGCCATGTGTGATTCAGGCAGTTTTACAGACGTGTCCATGTTGGTTGAGAACGGGCTGGCAGGCCGCCACCGGCCACATTCAGGCACCAGCCATGAGTTCATAGTACGCTTCGGGTCATCGCCGCATCAAAGCTAGCCGCATTATTTACCCAGACATACACAGCCGTGAGTCTCGACACTGTAGTAAATTTATAGGTTGCCAAGAAGCTTGTCAAAGCCAACTGAATTTCACGTTCAACGACTCCGCTCGAAAAGCCGTATTCGTATTTAAGAGACGGCTTGTCGGTTGGTCGGCGTTCGGTTTCTATTTTCCGCGTGTATGATGTGCGTATTCCGTATTCCCTTGCATGTCTCCCTCTGTTCTTCCATTTTTTTATATCTTTCTCTCTTGCCAGCGGATACTAACGACCAGGCACTTTTTTAGTGGTGGCAGTTCTCAGTTTCTCACTCCTCATGCATAGATGCCTCACGATCGACGAAATCTTGACGATAATTTTCCAGCATGCTTTTATTATTTTGAAGCCTGAACCCAAGTCACGAGAGTTCCGTGACCGTCGCACCCTTGCGAGGCTTGCAAGGACCTGTCGCTACTTCCTCGAGCCTGCTCTCAATGTGCTCTACTATGAGATTAATGACCTGCTGTGGCTCATCAAGTGTATGCCGGATGATCTATGGGTGGTCAGCGGGAAGCAGCTGGTGAGCATTAAAGCGAATCACAGTGTGCAATCTGACACTTCAAGACGTTTTCAGTCTTTCAGACGTGCAATTCAGACGTCAGACTGGGACATTTTTCTCCGTTATGCCCGCCGTGTACGAAGCCTAGAATTTGATCGACAATGTCTTGACACCACCGATGTGGGCGTTTACGAGGCACTCGCGTGCCCACCGTCTCCCGTGGTCATGTTCCCGAGATTGTTACATTTCCGATGCGGGGAGTCCCGGAAGGAGGCCATTCCATTCCTGATGCATCTTCTCCGACCGACGGTGGTTCACGTCGATATCGATAATTTGATGTCAAACCCCCTCACCTTCAGCATCCTACCCTTGCTGCCCGACCGATGCCCACGTATCAAGCAGATCATGGCTTTCCGCCACTTCGTGTTCCAAAGGGGCGATCGGGCCCTCGAAACGTTCTCAAATGTCCTCTGTCATCTCCCGGAGCTCCAAACTTTGCGTTGCGCGGAGCTACCGGACGAAAGCGTCTTACACCTCTCTCAATTACCAAACCTGAGGATCCTCCGTATGGACCTGCGTTTAATCTCCCTTGATCACATCGAGTCCGTATGCGGCCCCGTCAGATTCCCCGTTCTTCAAGAAGTTTTGTTGTCCTCGCCTAGCATGTCTCACTCTCTCCGTTTCTTGAAATTCATTCAGTCCACGTCAGTTGATACAATCAATCTCAACGTCGACGACGAAACTTGCGCTTCTGATTATAATGCCATTTTCACGGAATGGGCCTCCAATCCTGCATACCACAACTTATCGGTGATCGATATCTCCGAGATGCAGGTCTGGAGGGACTACGACGACAAACACATCATCGATATCGCCACTCTTCGCCCCTTGTTTCGGCTTAAACGTCTCACGTCTTTGAAATTGGAAACCCTATGCACGTTCGACCTCGATAACGCCGCTATCAACGAAATTGCCATGGCCTGGCCACTGCTCGAAACGTTGGACCTCTCCATCCGCGAATGCGGGTGGGAGATCCCATCCAAAGTTACGCTCCCGGGATTGGTGCCGCTTCTGCGCAACTGTGCGAACCTGGCGCTTTTGGGCATCGTCGTCGACGCGACGGTGTTGCCAATCGACATGGAGACGACGGAGCGGTTGCCCGGTGGCGGGGTGCGGAACACCTGTTTGGAGTCGCTGTGGCTGGCCGATTCGAAAATCACGCGGCCGGCCCTCGTTGCGGCGTTCCTGTCTGCGATTGCGCCCAACATTGATCAAATAGTCTCGTGGAACACGCCGTTGTTGAGTGGGAGGGATGGGAAGGACAAGTATCAGAAGAGATGGAAGGAGGTGGGGAGGTTGGTGCGTCAGTTTGCGCTAGTTCGGAAGCAGGAACGGACCTGGACCGCTGCCCGTTGGCAGAGATGTGGGTGTATGCTTGAGGTTCCGTGTGGAGGGTGCGGTAGGCAGGTTGACAGCAAGGAGGTCGGAGACGAAACGGTCCAGGTCTACGATTCGGAGCCTGAGCCACCGACGGACTCGGACGACGACGACGACTTTGACTATTGTTACATTGCGGAAGCTCTTTGATTTGACATGCCATTATGATTTAGTTTGGTCTTGCACTCCTCCCCCCCGATCTCTCCCCCCTCCCTTTCTTTTATGTTTTGGGTCGCCCCGCTTGGGATGTTTAGTCGCGTGGAAAATGAAAGTTGAAGTGTACACTAAATTTGTATCCTTTTTTTTTCCATTTTCACGAGGGTAACTTGCCGCTCTCCTGAGAGGCTGTTTCATAGTTAGAGTACAAGACTTTCAAATGAACGCCGTGTCCATGATATTTTTCCGTCCAGCGACTCGGAGCCACAACTCGGTCGGCAGTCAACCGGTCATCATTCCTACCTGTCTATTTCTATTTCTATTTTATCTTTTCTTATTGGTTGATCAAGGTTCCAAGCTCTGACAGATTGGCATGGCACTGCGTTCAAATACCAACAAAGATGATTGTGTATTGAGTTTCATGTCGCTAGTTACTTAGTGATAATTGGCAGTTCGAGCGATATATAATGTTATAAGTGGGCGCAAGTATGTCCTCCTCGCGTTTACGATCGGCGACCTGGGAGCCCCGAGCTTAAACCAGCCTCAGAATCATTTTTCTTATTTTCCCATTATTTTCAACCTGTCATTCGATCGACCGATCGATGATCTTGTCAACATTAGCTCGCACACAGGCCAGGTCAACCACGGCGAAGTCGGATGACCGGTACCCCCGATCCAGTGAGGGCGCTTCGTGTAAGTTTTGGCAGCACGGGAAGTGACCATGTGGAGGACACAGGAGTGAAATCTTACATTCATTCAAGTTGTCCCGGTCCGTCCGAGTCTCCCGACTTGCCGTAAGTCTGTGAGAGTCGCCTACACGGTAGATACTTGACCGGCGTTCTTCCTGTGCACACCTGGGATGGCCCATGACTAAGTACTATGCAAGTACGTACGTCCTGTAATTGATAACTGAGTCACGGTAATCGAGGAAAAAAGATCGCGTGCCAGTGTTTAACAGACTGTCTCATTGCATAGACTAAAAAAACTGTTGGGAATTTAGGATGTCAATGTGTACGATGACGATGAGTGAACAACTTGCTTCAAAGTAGCATGTCCATTGTCGACTCGTCGAAGTCTCACACCATGTCATGGTTACCACTTTTCAGTCCTTCCTTGTTCCAACCTTGGCCCTAGTAGGCTCAAGTACTAAGCTCTCAGTCACCATATGTAGGGCGTGACCGTTGCAAGTAGCCACATTTTCGCCAGGCCATCTATAGATTGACATTCATAATAGTACATCGTCCCACAATCGGCCCGTGCGATTGAGGTTACAAACAGAAAACTCTCAAACCGTTACTTGCCCCGGAGTGATAGTCCACAAACACCGTCTCGTACAAACTGAATCTCCTAGGGTATTACGTCGATCTCATACCTGAATCAGACGTGAAGAAGAAAAGAAAGAAAGAGAAACGTCCAGAAACGGGCTTCTTGCAGTCCATGCATGGGCGGACGGTGTGCGCCCACCCTTTCTATCAAATTGGGATAACCCTATGCATACCCAAACGTCTCGACGTGCAACGTCACGCTCGGCCGCCCGCTCATTACGCTGGCCCATCCTGACACCGGGAATCTCAGCCCATGCCGCACAGACCGCGCCAAACTCTGCGGCCCACACACTATAACGTGCGTCGAGAAAGACAACGGTAAGCCAAAGCCCTATGAAAGGAACCACTAGCCAGGTACCCACCTGTAACAGACAGCCTCCCCGTTGCCGTGCTCACCTCCCCCCTCAAAATTGCCTGTATATCCGGCCGCCCATTCTCTATCCGCACTGATGGCGGTGCACATGACTCGAACGTCGAGCCATCCTTGTCTGGCGACTGGTCCGGAGCCAGAGCAGATTCGGACAAACCTAGGCCAACCCCAGCCATGCTAAAAGGCACTGCTACGCTTCCTGCTCCTGCTCCGACGCTACCACGGGTAACAAAGATCCGGACGGAGACATCCAACCAAGCCGGTGTGAGTGCGCTCGCTCTCGAAAGTGCCTCCGAGATCCACTGGACTTGAGCTGAGGAGGAACCGAACCGTCAGCGCGCACAGTTCGACGCAATCACGAAGATACTCACCCGCGTCACGAATTGCCCAAATAAACACCACTCTGCGACACCGACCAAACCTCTTTCGCGCTCCTCTGAAGAACCATGTTAGGCACCGAATCCAAAGAAAGACCTCACCAAAACAGACTCACTGGATCACACTCAAAAAGAGCGGCAATGTGCAAGTGACACCTGTCCCTCCTGCAAGCACGGGATGACTCAGTTCCTTTTGCTCCTACCTCGTTGCAAAGAGAGCAGCAACTCACCGGCAACAAATATCGACGTATCGTACGCCACCACGTCAGGCGAAGATCCGTACGGACCGTCAAGGAGCACTTTGACGCTCTCGTTCCGCGTCGCGACCTGCCTTAGCCGCTTCGTGAACCCACTTCGTACGTTGATGAGGAAGACAATCTCCTTCCACTTGTCAGCTTCGGAGCGTGATCTGATGTCACTTTCGCTCGCGCCAGGTTGGAATAGCTCAGAGTCAATGCTGGAGATTGAAAATGGATGGGACTCGAGTGGAAACGTTGAAACAGTGGGCATGGTGAGATATGCGGCCTGGCCCGGCGACCACTGGAAATGCGGCGGTCGACGCACGGTCACCCGGACCAGGTCGTCCGACAGCAGTTCTGTGGTTGCATCTTGCATCCTTGCACGTCGACCGAGGCAGTTGAACACCACGACTCGAGTGAGACGCAAGAAACGATCGAGGGCCCAGAACATGAAGGATGGCCATATCCAGAATGAATAACTAATTTGTGTTCGTCAACGTCGGATGGTGAAGCAGAGGAGGTTGCTTACTGTGTTTCCTTGGTATGATAGTACGCCCCTATTAGGAAAATCCTAACGAACGTGAGACAACAATGACGCTTCGGCGATGTATTTCACTTACAACACCATGATAAAATGGATGTAAAAGAAAGCCTCATAGACCCTGCTGCGAATGAAACGCAGAGACACGATGAACAGGATGGCGAACGCCGTGAGCGCCGTCAAACCAAGGCGGATCCATGTGAAACCGAAATATTCCGAGAATCTAGGGAGCCAGTTAAAAACACCTTTCTTCAACGACTGCACGATCAACATTACCCTTCTATCGTGTATATCTTGGCGCCCGCATGGAGCAATAGCAGTCCGAAACACGACCTGGCTGCGACTCGGTGAATGTAGTTCAGCTATGATGGGTACGTCAGTTGATATACCAAAGGATGCTAACGCAAAACTGAAACCTTTTCAAAACTGACGCCGGAGACGACTGCACCCGAGAGGAGCTCAGCGCTGTGTATAATTTAAAGCAAAAAGTTGCCACCCACGTGATACGACATTGTTCTTGGTTCCGAGGGCGGTGACGAGCGGGAACTGGCTCGCAGCGAGCAAGCCCGCGCGGTTAGACCAGCTGATCAAATAAAGTTCCGATCCAAAGGACCCTTCATCTACGCGCAAGCAATGAATAAGAAAACGAATAACCTCATGAACACCAAAGGTTGGATAACATCCAGATCATGGACTTACTGCCGGTAAAAGTCCAAGCGAGGAGGAAGGCAATGTACCCGAACGTGAGGACGATCTCGGCCACAGTCAGATCATACGAGCCCAGCTCGAGCGTCCAGCGGAAGGCAACGACGCGGAAGACGTTGACTACGGCAAGCGGAAAACGTGCGAGCGACCATCCGCCATTGTTGTCAGTGTGGTGTGCCAGTGGCGGGCGGCGAGCACACGCTGCGGAGGGTGTCGACTCTTCGTCGACCTCCTTACATTGTTGATGTTGCCCGAGCAGTTTGGAATGCAGTACAGAGCCCCATTGGAATACGCCGACGAGGACGATGAAGGAGACCAAGGTCAGCCACGCTGGCACTGGAAACGTATCAACGGATGATGGAGGTGGGGGTGCCGCCGAAGAGGATGACATGATGTGGTAGTGACAATAGAGGAGGGGCTCGCAGGGGCAATATTAATACAGCCTACAGCAACTTGGGGGGGACGCGACAGGAAAGGCATGCCAGATCTCGAGGTTGATATATGATATATGGAATGGCAAATCGTAACAATGATTTCCTCTTCCGACGTTAATGAGGCGCGCCATCCGCAGCAGCCCGCAGTGCTTCATAAGCTTAGGCTTTGGGCGTGTTTGAAGAGACGGCGGTGCAAGGGCCGTAGAACTCTGTCAAAGGTGATCATACAAGTCCCTGCAGATCCACAACCGGCGACGGTCCTCAGAGTCTCAAACTGGGACATAACCGCCGGCAAATCCTTGATGTGACGCCGGTCCCCGATCATTGAAATATGCAGCCTGATACACATGGAGCTATGGATGACCAGTGCGACCGCGGGTACCTAGTAGTCCCAAAGGGCCCCGCTGTGCTCGGCGCTGAGCTGACTAAGCGCTTGGCACCCTATCACTGGATTTATATCGGGCTGCCTTGAAGGATCCCATATCTGTCCAAGCAACCTTGGAAACCGTGTACGCCCCAAGTTGCTTGGGCCGTCAAATCAGTATGAATCCTGCAACGTGTACTTGTACCCACAGCAGGGCGAACACACGTTTGATGAATGCCGTCAATTCATGTGAGCAAACAAATTGTTTGAAACCCGATCGCCTGCGCATGCACGGACACAGCATCATACATGTCAAGTTACTCCTCCTGGCCCCAGTGTCTCCTCCGCATGGAGACTCATCACTACCCCTTGGTGACTCATCTCGCCGCTCAAACAGCAGGACTGACACCGAGATTCGAGATACCGAGAAGTTTTCTTCCACGCTCAGTTTTCTTATTTTGCATGCCGTATCCACAGCTTCATAGAACTTTAGGTCGTCGTTTCAGAGGCCCATCATCGTTGTCAGCGCCATAACGTAACACGAGACCATCCGTAGTCGAATGACCAAGGACCACCGGAAATTGATGAAGGCTGTTTGCAATATCAATATCTCGCACTGAGGCCGGCTGTTAAACACCCGAGATATTGTATATATGATTCCACGACGACAAAGGAGTTGCCATCAAAGGCGGACCCTCGATGGCAACACGACTGACTACCAACTGTTCATCGAGCGAGTCCGATGTGGGCCCCAGAGGTTTCGACGTATCTTGGTTTGAATTACAGTAACAGTGGCGTTGTTCGAGTTTTTCCAGCTCCGTTACAAATACGGATTGTGCGGGCGAAGACGTCTCGCCGTTAATGAAATGGTCCCGTCACGGTCGGATAGCTGGTTGCCGGGCCGGAATGTAATCACCGCTGTGTCCATCTCGGTGCGCGATTTTCTCCCCCTGGATAGTATTCATTTCTCGCCCTCGATAAGATTGTAGCTCCACGAGGATCGAAAATCTTGATTACTGATTCGACCGACTTGTGCGGAGGTCATATTTCCGTTTGACTTGCAAGTTGCAGTCACTGCTGCGCACATCACTATACACCGGTACTTGCAAATTTAAAGTCGGGATGTGATTGCGTCCTTCAGAAAGATCTGGAGGGGACAATATTGTTCCAGATGTGATCCAAGATGTGGGGATGTGAATATTGGATCATCAGGAGATTGTCCATCTGCCACCACCTTGGCAACGGATTGATTGAGTTAAACTGCCTGTACCCATGTGCAAAAACAGCTTGTTTCTACCAAACAACCAACTCCACCTCGAGGTGCGAACATGATGATGCCATGATGCACCGCAGCACCAGTTCTTCGATCGAAAGTTCGAAACGCAGTAAAAGCCTTGGCATGCTGCGGTTGAGTAGTAGCCCCGACGTATATGAACACTGCCATGACATATTGGGATGATTCCGACGGATCATGGAATCATCGAGGAACGATATTACTTGGTTGCTACAAACTGTGGTATGTAGCATCATGTGGATACCACATATCAGCCACAGTGTGTGTGGCAGGCTGGCAGGCTCTCCTTCGAGGCAAAGGCACTACCTCCAGCGAATGGGTGGTTCTGGTGCCTGGCCCTATCGCCTATCCTGCACCACAGAATGGATGAAACAAGTTGGTGATCAATACGCAATCGATGGGGTGTCTCCATTCTCTGCTACGATCAATGGAAGGTTCCACCAAGTTGGGTCCGTCGACGTCGGGTAACTCGGATACTACTTGAATCGGCTAACGCCGAGTCTGTGGTGTCGTGCACGTGGATACAGTCGTTCCCACACTTTTGTCCGCTCGCGTATTTCAAAGTGCCTAGTGCCGCTAGCATCTGAAGGCGTCCTCAGAATGCAAGGACAAAATCGGTGAACATAGCCCACGATCAGGAAAACAAAGATCGTTACCCCTGAATTCCAATTGGAGTGATTCAAAGAGCGACTGTCAGAAACAGGACCATGAGTAAATCACCGTCCAAACGGTCAGATTGTTTCCGGTGCTCAGGATGCCAAGCGACTGGGTTAAGGACATGTCAAGTCGGATGTAGATGGTAACCCGCTGGACAACAAAATATCATCACGCGGAGTCGCGGGGATGGCGTGACAAGGCCTCGTGCATATGCTCAGACAAGAGTGTCAAAGTTTCGCATTGGCAGTACTTACAGTAAACGGATCCACGTGCCGAAGGCGGACGAATAGGTTATATTTGTTCTGTCTTGGGACCAGGGGTGAAGAATGCTTCTAGTTGTCGGCACACTTGCCATCAAGTCACGAAAAAAAAATTCAAGTACTTGTGGCGGAATCTTGTGACTCGGATGAGCGATCCCTTTGTAACTTCCATTTGGGTGAGTCGCACATGCGATCATCACACCGTCACTGCGTAGTAGTAGGATTGCTCATACGGCACAACTGTCTTCACAGATAGCACAGAAAATACTGAAGCGGGTTTTCCACTCACCTTGATCAGCTTAGTTGGTCTGAGTCGCAGTCAGCGATGCACGCATACCTTACTTGACAGCCATACCGAAACTCGCTCGGGGCCTGACGAACGGCAGGACAACGCCAGAGTTTCCACATTGCCGCCGCAACAAGCCAGTGAGTACCAGACCACCGAGAACTTCGGTGCAGAGTGCTCGATGGTGTGACCTCAGCCACCGTCTTTCAGGGATGAGGTGGCATGGGTGAAAATTTTGATCCCAGGACCCAAATATGGCGTTGTGGTTTCAGAAACAAGTTCGAGCCTGAAAACATGCACGAGGATCAACTCTAAACATTGAACAACTGAGCCAGAACCGTTACGAATGTGTGACCTTTCCAGGAGAGCACAGGGCTCTCGGGACCATTAGCCCGGGTTATTCGGGCAAGACATGCATGGGTCAAATGGTGGATGGGATAGGATAAGTTTCATGGAGGTACTTGGTTTTGCGAGGGTCGTGCGATGGTGTTAATGATTCCGGCAGTTTCATGTGTGTGTCATATTCACATTCCACGCCAGACTCGACCGCATTCTCTTTGACGTTCGTAAAGAAGGACGGCGCTCAGCGGGGATCGAAACGGGGCATCTTAATATCGGTATTTGCCGCGAACTCGATGAAGTAAGTAAGTACTTACCTCAGACTTGGCATCGATATAGACAACAAAAGAGTATTTGATACCCATATACCTCAAAACATTATCGTGCATGAACATTTCATCCGAATCGCTACCTCACATACCCCGTATCAGGATCACTTTTGTTCCTGCAATGGAATCAGTCCCGATAGTTTTCCGCCGGGCCGCCCGGACCGCCGCAGTGCGATATCCATGTTGGAGGATGACGGGGAAACTATCTGCGATGAAGAAGATGGAAGGTTTGCCGCACTGGGGAGAGGAATGGAGACCTTCCTTCTGTAATTTAGTGCTTGATGCAATCTGCGAAGCAACACAAGGGGACAGTGTAAATCGTCTGACTAGTAGGACCACCAACCCCTTCGAAAAACACGAGCCATTGCTATAGTATCCTCTCATTGAGTAATCGACGAGTCGCCCGTCTCTCAACTTTCCTCTTCTCCTCGTCTCTCAAACGCCTCTGTTTTTCCGTCCGGTACTATTACATTTTTTCAAGGGACTCCTGGCAGAGTCGCTCAGGCTTTCCTGCCTCTTCCCAACTTTTCAATACATACCTCTCGCATACGCTGGTCTCATTCTCCACATCATCCCTCGGCAACCATCTCCGGTTCTCTCTCTCAGTTTCCTCGCACCTTTTCTGCCCTCCGAGCCCCCGTCGACGGAGGTGACGTTCGAGAGGCCTCCCTTCTGCAGGCCAAGCAAACGGAAGGCCGGCCAAGGCGGCACTCCCATGTGATGTTATGACGACCCGCCGGACACACTACGCTCATCTTATGCTTGCATTGCGACGTGTCGTGTGGGCGGTGCAGCCCCCACGATTGGTGAGGATGGCACGTTAGCGGGCATGCATGTCCACAATCTAGCACGAAGGCGCTTCAAGGCACACAGGCAATTACCAGGGCGATGGGTGAGTAGGTAAGAGAAGCGGTTTAGGTCAACTAAGAATGGTATACAACGAACGAACACACGCTCACCACGGTTCAGTGCATCCGCCCTCGGGACATTGATCGTCAAACTCGCTCGGACTCTGGAGCAGCGTGGCACACTGGGGGTGCCGCTCGCACTTGACAGGGAACCCCTCGTAGAGATATCTGTTCTTTGCGAGGAGGGAAAAGAACCGCGTCCAAAGTGCCCCGCCTTTCTTGGAACGCATAAAGGTTTCGGAGTTGCCGATCAAGATGAGACCGTCCCTGGCTCGCGAGAGGAGGACGTTGAGGCGCTCAGGCGAGTCCATGAAGCCGATTACGTTGGATTTGTTTGACCTCGTCAGGCTCGCGACGACGATGTTGCTTTCCTCTCCCTGGTAATTATCTAAACCGACACGTTGAACGAGGCTTGAATCGTCAGAAAACACCTCGCTCACCGATAGTAGCCAGCTTGATTCGACCTTTCTTGGCTTTGAGCTCCGGCGGTGCAAAGAAGGACAGGCCAGCCCGTGCAAGATCCAACGAATCTAGTTCGTTAAGGATCGGGTCGTTGTCCTGTTTCAAGGCATCACGCAGATGGTGGAGTTGCCCGAGATACGGTGTGAGGACGACGATGTCCTCGCTTTTGTACCCCTGCTGGGCGAGGTAGCGCACGATCTTGAGCACCATTTGCACCTCGTACGTGTTATGCTTCGACGACTTGGTACCACCGTCCGCGCGGTCGCCAGCGAGCGCGTCGTCGTCTTCGGGATGAGTGTGCTTTACGAAGACGATGTTCGATTGCAAGCCTCTGATGTCGGATCGCGAGTAGGTCGAGGAAGCGTCGACGAGTTCAGGGTATGTCAGTTCGCGAACAAAGGCGGAGATCTCGGGCCGCATCCGGTGTTGCGTCGATAGGGTTTCATGGGGGTGTCCCTTGAGGATGAGACGCTCGAAAAGCGACCGATTCAGATCAAACCCTTCCTCTTTTTCGACAGTCAGTTGGTAGTTGTTGACTTTGGGACGCAATTGTCTAGTATACGAGTAATCATCAGTCGTGAACGAACGCCAATGACGACCGTATCGTAAAGGAGACGTACTTGTGGTCACCGATGAGGATCATCTGATTGACGTTCGACGACAACGCAGTCAGGACATGGCTCTCGAGGATCTCGCCGGCTTCTTCCACGAGTAGCACCTCCGGTCCTGTCTGCTCGAGCGCTTTAGCATAGATAGCCGCTCCCGTGGTTGTGCACGCGATGATTCTCTTCTGGCGCAAATGCCGCACCGTGGACTGTGCAAACTCCCTTTGAATGGCGTCTTGAAAGCCGTCGTACCGCCTGCCGGCGCCGCATATCGAATCCAAGTGTTCTTCAACGAGCTCCCGCCGCCACCCGTCCAACAACTGTTGGCGGGCAGAGCGCGGCATGTCCCAAATCCGAACCGAAGCCGGAGCTCGGATGTGCGGCTCGTCGCTCAGCACGCCAGAGTTCAGACCCCGCGTCCACCGGGAAAGGAGGTAGTTCTTGTCGATGACATGTCCGTTCCGTCCCACACGCACCATGCCGTCCTCTGCCACCATCTCCGTCTTCGTCGCCGATCCCAGCGGAACGCGGAACGCTTCAAAGAACTCGGGATGTTTGAGTTCCAGATGGAACATGATGCTCCTACCGCCTCGCACGTCTAGCAGAGCGTCAAAGTGACGACAAAGTTTGTCTTCCTGGTGTAAAGAGTGGACCTTGAAGTCGTTGATCTCGTCCCAGTCGGTCCAAAACTTTGTGCGTGGTTGGTTATGCAACGCAAGATGTTCCGTCGATTTGTTTGCACGACCGCCCAGGCGCACGATGGAATCGGCAGGTATACCGTATCTGAGGAGATCGCAGAGGAACTGGTCCAGAGCGTGATTGGTGTGGCAGACGACGAGAATGGTTTGATCAGTCTCGTCGTGTATTATTTTCCCGAGAATGGCACCCATGAACGACTTGCCAGTTCCTTCCGGGAACAGTGAGACAACATCAAGAAAGTCAGGGATACTACATAGTAGCGATGCTCACCTGGCGGTCCTTGGATCAACGAGACGCGGCGCTGGAGCGCTGAAACCAGACATTTCGCTTGAGCCTTGTCCAGACGGATGGACGTGGGGAGATCCAACAAACTACCCAGGTCGACCGACGGGTTTAAAAATAGTGCTTTGGCGATGTGTGATACATTTATTCTATTTCTTGGTGGCGAGGGTGAGGATTCAGGATTCCAGAATAAAATTTCTTTAGACAGAGGAAATTCGCGACGTGTCTTCAGCACAGAGAGCACAGGTTCGAAGGCAAACGTCGCAGCGTTAATTTGAATAAGCTGTACGTTCTGGGACATGCAAAGCGACGCGAGCGTCTTTCTGATGCTAACGTCGCCGTCCAGCTGCAAGACTATGACCGGCGGGTTGCGGGCTAGGAGTTCTTCTACTCGATTCACTGTCCCAAAACCAATGATATCTTGACCAGAGGCGAGGCAGACTAGAGACTGATGCCTCAGAATCTTCGAGCCATGAGGATCTCGTTTGAGGAAATGTATCCGAGTGTCCTCGTGCTTCATCCCCCTGAGTTGCCAAAAGTCGCTGTCACATTGTAACTTGAGGCCCCAGCGAGTTTTGCGGTCAACGCCAGTATGGATACCAATCATGGAGAGGCTATCGACGCGGAGGCCACGGTACTTCACATTCTTCTGTGAAATAGCTTGTACCTCCTGACGGATATCGAAGATCATGTCCTCCCGGAGCATACGGAAGGTGTTGTCTAGGTAATCCTCGACTGGTGTTGCTGACAAGTGGAGCTCATCGTGGAATGTTGGGCGGAGAAAGGGAGGCTTTTGACACAATATTTCATCGGCAGTTGGAAGGATAGAGATTTCGCGGAAGTCGGCAAAGTCATTATCATGACGCCCACCAGGACCATTCAGAACGTCGTACACTGTCAAGGGATCGTCATTGGAGAGTATGTGTTTCATTAAATATCCCATCTCTCTGATTTCATGTTTGGATGACGTGATGAGACTGTTTTGGATGGATGGTCGAATTGCAACTTCTCGGTAGGGATTGGTGTCCCGGTCTTGCAGAGTCAAGAGCCGCGAAAGCACTCTAGCGAAAACCAGTTGAGCGTTTTCGTTCAGCGTGCCCTGTTGGAACGCTCGAACGAAGACACCCCAGAAAATGGGTGGCTCCACAACGTGGAACAACAAATTGTCCAGGGTCTCGCCCATGTCTGAGGCCTTCAGAAGATAGCCCAGGACAGTGGAGCCCAATCCATTGATGAACTGGACCGACAAGTCGCATCTCATCGCGAACTGGACTGAAGACAGACCGTGAGTACTTTGAATGATTGTATCCAAGCATACCACTGGGTCATCCTGAGAGCAAAGTCCCTCCAGGAAAAGAGTGACGCCACCAGAATCAAGTTTGACCGACCCAGAAATAACATCGAGAAATCGCTTTTTCAACCTGGAAACACGGCTAGAAGGTAGAGTAGGAATCATGTGTGACTTGGTCAAGTGTGTAGATGCTGAGGGGTGTACAAGGACTCACACAGCAACTTGAAGTTCGAATACACTGCCCGTGGATCAGCGCAGTACAAAATTAGAGAATTTCAGGCCATCACATCAAGAAGCTTGATTTGTGGAACAGAACACGTGTCGATTTCATACAGGCTACAGCATCCACAGGAGGGGCTCATCCCCAACGAAATGACGAACTTCATAATTCATTGCGGTTTTGACGATGGATCGCGCCGTGAGCTGATCACCTTGAGGAGGACTTTTTCCATAACTCAGTTTTTGGGAATTTAGAATATTTGAAGGATAGAAGATTATACGTGCGGAAGAGAACACGAAGCAACTGTGGTGGTGCAACGTGTCAGGTAAACATACGCAAATTACATGAGGTGAGTCGAAATGACTCAACGCGGGGGCCGTGGCACGATGACTATGTATTCTTCCCCACCAGAGCGTGTGTTGGCGACGAGTGGGGCACACATCGATCACGGACGAGTGAAAGGCTGACGGTACCGGATCAGAGACAAATCCGTCAACCTTGGTGGGGGGCATAGTACGACGCTTCTGTCTCAAGGACCAGGGCAAGGTCGGTGCGAGACTCTCCGTCTCACCTCGCCAACGTCGGCAAGTATGCGCACCAGGCGTATCGGACCCGGACATCCTCCAGCACCACCCCGACACCCACTCAACACCTCCGTAGAGTTCGAACTCTGGCAAGAGGTATTCCGCTCCGTCGAGGCAACCTCGTCATGGCCAAAAAGGCTCACCGCCCAGCCATGATGGCAAATTACTATGACAAGCTCGCAAAGATATTCCTCACCAGTGGCAACTCCCTCTACCACGCCGCAGCCTGGGATCGTTATTATGCAGTCGTCACCTACATCGGTGGTAGATTCAACGAAGAAATATGCCGTCTCGCAGGCCAAGTTCTCGTCAGCGCACCAAGGGCGACGGGCGCTCCAAGAGTTACACGCCTTGCCGCCCTCCTTGGGCTACCCAAGTCGCCTACCCGCGCCGGTCTCAAAGATACTGTAAGTCGTCTCTCTCTACCAACACTCCCTCACTCATATTTTCCAGCTTTCGAGAGACGTCCTCCGCCTCTCCCCAGCCCAGTTCGAGATCCTCTACGGCTTTCTCGAGGATTTGTTTGACCCCCTCACTCTCTGCGCATCCACGGCGCCCATCCTCTCCTTACTGTGTGCCGGCGACTCTCCATTTGCTAGCTACCGCCCCCTCCTCTCCCATGCCCTCCTCTCTCAACTCTCCCAGGTCTACGGCATCGTCAGAGTAAGCACCCTCCTGGACCTCGTCAAACCCCTCGACGTCTTTGGCCCTGAACAAGTCGAAGCCTACGCCATGTGCTGCGCACGTTGCGGCGAACTCCGCATCCGTGTAGATCATGCCACAGAGACCATCTCCTTTACCGACGAGCCCTTTGCCGACTCTGACAGGTCCGGCGTCTCCGGTCCGACAAGCCCTCGCCCTACGACAACACTACTGTCTAGCTGTCGTCGGCCGAGCTCTGCGCACCCGCTTGAGCACCCTTGCAACGGCGCTCCACAACGCTGTGCGCGTAATCGACCCCGAGCCAGTGCTCTCCCCCGATGAAGAAGCTCCGCGCCAGTTCGCCCAGTTCACCGAACTTGTCGCCGCAACCAACGCCGAACGGTGCGACCTCTCTCTGCGCAAAGCACTCGTCGCACGCCGAAAGAATCTCCTCTCAGAGCTGAGCGTACGCAAAGAAAAGGAGGAGGCGTTCTGTTGCGTGGAGCTCACGCGCGCCAAGAAGCTGATCGAAGAGCAAAAAGAACAGGGAGACGCCAAAAAGAAAGAGATTGGCCACACGAGACTGGCGATCGAATCGATCTGGATGGAAGAGACCAAGAAGCTTGCTCAGGACTTGATGAAGCACGGCGGGTCTAAGGTGTCGATCGTGGTGCGTCCTGCCAGTCCTTTGCCGTTCCTTCTATCATCGATACCTTGTCTAGGACAAGGAGGACTTGGGCAAGGACAGATCGAAGTCGAGCAGCTGGAAAAGGAGAATTAAAAAAATGAATGTGCTTTGCGGATCGACCACATCGAGCGTACCACAAAGAACGCCCGCTGCTCGCGCAAGGCTATGCCGACCGGGAGACCTTTGACACGCACGATTAGAGAACAAGTTGATGTCGGTGTGTGTAGTGCGAGTGATCCCCCCGCAGAACGACATGCGGCAGAACAGGCCGAGGCAGCGAAAAAACGGCAGGTAGATCGGTTGGCGGAGCAGCATCGACAACGCCAGATCGAGCGAGCTAGTGCGCAGGAAGGCACAGCGAGAGCAAGAGGCGGAGAAAACCTAGATGCGTGTGCACTCTGTCAAGATGGGTCCTACGGTTCTGAGGGGGGTGGCGGACGCGTACTACCGGCGGTGCTTCCGCCCCCACGACCGCTTCGACAACGACGAGCGTTATGACGGGCGGCCTCGCACCTCCACGTTCGCAGAGTCCGGCGCTGTCTCCATCAGTGCGACTTCGACATGTGCGGGGTCTACCGAATTGGAGGTGGCGCGTGGCGTCAATGCTTCGGTTGTGTCATCCGGTTGGATACTACTTCGAGATGACAAAGAGTCAAGAGAAACATCATTATCTAATATACTAAAATGATTAACAGAAGAGAAAGAAGGTAAAAAAGAGGTTGTACTAGCACTATCTAGATGTTGAGTACTATAGTTTACATGCATACTATTTTTTTGTTTTTTCGGAGGGGGTCTGATATGATCTCCCTTACTCTTTTTCCTGAGTCACTTTGAGATCTCGGAAATAAGCCCTAGCAGCTTCTAAGTCGAGTCCTTGTATCGCCTTTGACCAGTTGGGTGATTGAGTGGTTTGTTGGTTTGTTGAAGCAGTTCCTTCTGCGGCCACTCGTACATTTCGTGATTTGTATTTTGGGCATTCCTTTCTATGCCCACCTCTGGAGAATCCACAATCATTACATCTAGTAGATGCCTTTTTACATTCCTTTGCTCAATGTCCATTGCCTCCACATGTCACAAACCTCTTCATTTTCGACTCTTCAAAGTCACGTGACCGCTTACATAAGTGTTGTCTCTCATATTTCACTTGCTACTTTTCCAAGTCACGTGACCCGCTTAGTCATCATCACGTGACCTGTACCTTTATTATTATCGTACCACTTTACACTTACCATATTAGCTAGCACTGCTTATCCAGACCAGCCCTAAGTTGGTCTGTGCGCACATGTCATTAGTATAAATACTTGAATGCAGCAACCAAACAAGCCAGTCTTGTTCTGGTTGGATTCCCTCTAACCTATACATTCCCCTCCTAAGCCCTTGTCTCCTTGTCGAGGTGCCATAGTCCTTTTTGGATAGAGGTTGCCTTCATAAGAACAAGACTATCCTTACTATCCCACCTCACTCGTCACCAGTACATCGTGACAAACACTTTACTTCTAAACTGCTTCGTCATTGTCGGATCCCAGACATAAGGGAGACCCCTCACATCAGAGGATAAAGAGAACCCTTGACCAGGTTATCGTCCAGGGGATTACGAACCCTTGATCTACAAATTGTAT